>PVLC010001063.1:95825-132419 GCA_004027655.1 Graphiurus murinus
TTTTTTTTTTTTTTTTTTTTTTTTTTTTTTTTTTTTTTTTTTTTTTTTTTTTTTTTTTTTTTTTTTTTTTTTTTTTTTTTTTTTTTTTTTTTTTTTTTTTTTTTTTTTTTTTTTTTTTTTTTTTTTCCATTCTGGACAATTTGCTCTCTCTCCTTTGACTTTTCTCTACCTAAGAGGGGTTACCTTATAAAGTAGATATAGTCTGATGAATGGAAAGACAGACTTCCCTTCTTTTACTTATTACATTAGAACTCTGAGTTATAAGTCAGCAATAATAAATGGATGGGCATGAATTTTACCTAGAGAGCTGGAACAATATATTTAAGATTGTGTGTGTGTGTGTGTGTGTGTGTGTGTGTGTGTGTGTGTGTGTGTGTGGTACTAGGGATGGAACTCAGGGACATTCTACCTCTGAGCTACACCCTAAATACTATTTCATTCTTTTTTTTCAAATTTGGAAATAGGGTCTCAGTACCTTGCAGAGGGCCTCACTAAGTTGCTGAGGCTGGCCATGAACCTGAGATCCTCCTGTCTCAGCCTCCCAAGTGCTGGGATTACAAGTGTGTGTCACCACACCTGGCTTACTTAACATATTTTAATGTTTAAAGACAGAGGCATGTGTGAGGCTGAGCGTTTACAGCTCCCTGCCTATGTGGATTCAGCTTGCCATGACAGTAGTCATTTTGAGTGGTAACCCCCACGATTGGCCCTGAGAGCCCTAGTCAGTTTGTCTCACACAGTTTCCTGACATACTACAAGAAGAGTAAACTATTCGAGTGAGATGTGGAGCTTTACAACTGACCCTGGGACCAGGGATGTGGGCGACTCTTTAGTATTGCTTGACATAAACGAGGTACATTTTGGCTTGGATAATATCACTTTTATTCTGAACAGTTTGTAAGCCTCCACCCTCTCATGCAAATTGCAGGGAACTACCTGGTCGTGCTGCTACCCAGGACCACACTGCTGTCATTAAGTCCCTGATAAATTGTGCTGTGTGTGATTTTGGATCTGTCTGCCTGTCTCTTTAGCCTCACAGTATCTGAGTGTTGGTTCTCTCACCAGGCCTGGGCTATTCTGGAACAAGCCTCTTGGCCAGACATGTTCCCTCCTCTCTCTCTTTTTGTGGTACTGGGGATTGATCCCAGGGGCATTCTACCTTCAAGCTAAGCCCGCAACCCTTTTTAAAAATTTTGTTTGTTTTGAAACAGAGTCTTGCTAGGTTGCTGAGAATTTCGTCAAGCTGCTGAGATTGTCCTTGAAACCTACAATTCTCATTCTCCCAAGTTCTGGGATTACAGGCATGTGCTACTGCACCTCCCCTTCCCTTTTAATTGCCACATGATATTTCAAGGTAATTTAATCTCTGTTCTTCAGTTTCGTGATCTATGGAAGGAAGATAATACCCGTTTCACAGTGTTGTTTTGAGACTTAAGTTATCAGAAGAAAACACTGAGAGGGGTGTGTGTGTGGGGGGGGGAAATTGAAGTTCTTTAAAATTAGAATTTTAAAGGGATAAGAGTTCAACTTTAGGGTAAACATTGTTTAACCTTGTGCCCCTGAGTGAGCTATTCCCAGCGGTGCAGAAAAGAGAAGACATTTAACTTTTATAAAACACAGGTCCTTGCCTACGAATATTTGCTGTCATATGGGCCATTCTGAGGCTTTGCAAGACGTTTGGCAAATCTCCAGGATAGAAATCTCAAGACAGTATAAATTGGTAACTTCATATAAACTTTCCTGAGTGGCCAGGAAGATGTCAACAGAGACATTCCCAATCAGAAATCCTCTGTTTGGGGTAACTGGTTTCTCTGCTTGTCGTGAAAAATAATTCTCCATCATAACATTTAATCATGACTAAAGTCAGGCCTCAGCAATCCTTGCAAACCGGTAATGTTGTGCCATTGCTACCACTGATGTATCTGTTCTGGAAAGAAACGGGCTTTTGTTTCTAGGACAAGAACACAAGGATCCACTCTGTTGTCGCGCATCATAGAACTCATGCCTGTGGCAGGGAAATGGAAGTCTTTGGTGTAGGCATGAGCTCCTCTGACAGTTCTGTTCTGATTGTGAAGCTAGTGGTACCGTAAAGTGCCTGCCTGACAATGGTGCACCAGCGCTTAGTCATGCAAAATAATTACTGTTCACGCTTCCTTAGCTGAAGTCAATAACGTCCCGGAAAAAATACAACATAATGCAGAGATCTAAAGTTACTCAATCAAAACTGAGAAAAAGAAGAATTTTAGACAAGTGTGGAGGGAAAAAAACAAAACAAAACACAACATAGGGTCCTTAAAGATTTACCAGGTGATTTCTCTCCACCCGTGGAAGGCTGGTAATCTTTCTAAGAGGAGCTCTGTCACCGAAGTGATGGGAACGTTTGTTGGTGCAGTCTGGTAATTGTAGTCAGTAACCTTATGTGATGTTAAAGAAGCAAAGAGACTTTATCGAGATAACAAATAATGCACAGTGCCTGTTTTCTAAACTTGAAATATTATTTTCAGGTTTGCTTCTGTGAATTCAGTTTATTTATTATTTATTTATTTATTGTTTGTTTGTTTGTTTTGGCGTACTGTGGATGGAACCCAGGGGCATTATACCTCTGAGCTACACCCCCAACCCTATTTTTTAATTCTTTATTGTGAAACAGGGTCTCACTAAGTTGTGGAGGGCCTCACTAAGTAGCTGAGGATGGCTGTGAACCTGAGATCCTCCTGTCTCAGCCTCCCAAGTACCAAGTACTGGGATGATAAGCATGCGCCAGCACGCCAGGCTGAATTCAGTGTTTTAAAGCCACTGATATGTCACCTAGGGCACTATAATGAAGTTGTGTGTGTGTGTGAGTGTGTGTGTGTATGTGTGTGTGTTATTTGGAACTAAACTGTAGTGAGAGGACACTATCTCCCCTCCCCTGGCTCTTTAAGAAGGTCCATGAATCAGCAGAGTGGTATATTGGCAAATCCTGGAAAATAATTCAACATTAATCCACAAATGATAATTATGTCACCGTGTTGCCTGAAACCTTTGTCAGGGAATTCCTATTTGCCTATTTTGAATTTGCTTATTTTTTTTTTCTAGTTCATTTTTTGATTTTCTTCAACTGAAGACATATGCTTATGTATTTTTACTGAAATCTGCACCGTTAGATTGTGGGGGCACTTATTCTGTGAATTTAGGGAAACACAAAGGCATAAGACAATTGAAGGGGAGATAGGCACCTGTTTCCCACCTGTTTGCAGGAAGCCTCATCTATTGGGGATGGCTATCCTTTCTGATATTTTTCCTTTGTCTCTTTCAAAAAAAGTAAAAACTGTTGGACTTCCAATGCTTTGTTCCCCTAGATATTTCTGATACAATCTGTCCAGCTCTTCTTCCCTAAGAGACTTTTGCTCTTTCTAACCCCAGATTTGTGACCTTTTAAACTGCTTTAATATTTACTGGGAAATTCCTTGTCTTGAAGCTTGGATTGAGTTTCTTTGAAAGATTTTATTCCAGGATTAAAATCTACTCAGGATAAAAACAGCTAAATACTAACCCTTCCCCTCCTCGCTAATCTGCAAAGTGTTCATTTTTCACAACCAGTTTCCTGTAACTACTTTGTGACCAATTATCATTCTTATTTCTGAACTGTGGTATTTTCTTCCACAAGTTTAATGGCAATCTACCTTTTTTTTTTTTTTAACCTTCATGTTTATTATAAACTCACGGAGACATTACTTGATGTTATTTATCTTAGTTTTAGATTTTAGCATCAAACCAAGTTACCTGCATTCACTTCTATTGAATTAATTTTATTAGTTAAATGTTGATAATAAAAGACACTGATATCTATCTATCTATCTATCTATCTATCTATCTATCTATCTATCTATCTATCTATCTTCTATCTAATCTATCTGCCTATCTATCTATCTTCTATCTGTGTGTATGTTCTGGTCAGCATTCTTGCATCTATAATCTAAAAGATTAACCATGTAACTTAGAGGAAGGAAGATTTATTTCCTTATGGTTTCAGGTTCAGTCCATGTGAGACAGAGACTCAGGATCTTAGAGCATGGCGGCCAGAGGCAGAGGGAGAGCGCATGGGCTGTGCTCCTCACATCATGGAGACTGGGATAGAGAGAGAGAGAGAGAGAAAGAGAGAGAGAGAGAGAGAGAGAGAGAGAGAGAGAGAGAGAGCAGGAGGAGGAGGAACCATATATAATTTCCAAAGCCACACCCGGAGACACTCACCTCCAGTCATACCCTGGGTCACCACCCAGATAAATCTATTACGATGGATTAATCCACTGCTGGGATTACAACTCTCAATTACATCAGCTCCAAAAATTAATAAATAAGCTCTTTAGAGGACATTTTATATTTAACTATATATATATTGGTATATACATATATATACACATACACATAGGCAATAATCTTTAAGATTTATTATACCAGGAACTCAGTATTAATTGATTAGTTACTAGTTGGAACACATATTATAATTAGATTGCTAGATAAATCAGGTATCCCTTTCTTTTCAAATACATGTTAGAACTGTTCAACTGACATTTTGCAGATGAAGTTCTTTAAATAATAACTCTTCGAGCCAGGTGGGGAGGCACACACTTGTAATCCCAGTACTCGGGAGGCTGAGACAGATGGACCCCAGATTTGCAGCCAGCCTCAGAAACTTAATGAGGCCCTCCACAACTTAGTGAGACCCTGTGTCAAAAACAGAAAATAAAATAGGGCTGGGAGTATAGCTCAGAGGCCCCTGGTACCACACACACACACACACACACACACACACACACACACACACACACACAGCTGCCCTTCTGTCATCTTATCCATAGGATTTGGACTGTCTCATCACATAATAAATGAAGACTTTTTCAAGTAGCTGTAGTACTACAGTCTGGAGAGAATTGGTATATTTCATCTCAAATTCTGTCCTATTCCAGTTAGTGTAATAGCCAGATTCCAATGCAGTTTACAAAGAGAGGCGAATAAGTACTGTTTTTGAAAAGTACAGACAAAAACAAAGCACTCGTGTTCTCGGATGTCAGATTTTCCCAATTCTCCCACTGCTGCGTTTCTGCAGAAATTATTCTTGGGCTTGCCTGTGATTAATCTCTGTTACCTACAGCAAACTAGTAGTTCTTAATTCTTTTTTTTTTTTTTCTTTTCTTTTTGGTAGAACATGGACTTGCCCATCTCATCGAGTCCTAGAAAGCTAGTCCCAAAGACATTCCTTAAAATCTAATATATGGGGAATGTGGGAAGTGTACTCCTGTGAGGGAAATAATATAGACCGAAAACACAAATCCTTACAACTTTTCAGGTAAATCACAGGAGACAAATCCTTAAATATAACTGTGGGGATTGTGGAGGGTAGAAAGCTTGCCACTTCCCTCGGATCTGGATCCTGATAAATAACTGTGCCTTCCTGAAAGACTTCTCTAAACGTGCTGGTGAAACACACCAGCTGGTTGTGCAATGAACTGACAAAGTGTGATCTCCCGCTGTTCCTCTTTATACCCTGGATGGGGGAGGGGAGGGGTGACAAAACACCTGGTCTGTAGTCCTGGGCTGGGAGCTCTGCAGCGTCACTCTGTTGTGCCAACCCTGGGAGGAGGACTCCTGCAGGTGCCAGAGAGGTGACATCCAACGGGAGGTAACGCTGTCAATGCCTTTTTTTCTTTTTTTGGTACTGGGGATTGAACCCAGAGGCATTCTACCTCCGAGCTACACCCCCAGCCCAATTTAATTTCTTAATTGGAAACAGGGTCTCACTAGGTTGATGAGAGTCTCACTACTTGCTGAGGCTGTCCTTGAACCTGTGATCCTCCTATCTCAGCCTCCCAAGTACTGCGATTGCCTGCGCGTGCCATCTATTCTCCGCCCTCGGTCTGGAGATTTTAATCCTCCACAAAGTTTGTTTTCCAAGCTTTCGAAATTCGACTTTAAGGACTTTCAAGTTGCTTCCAGCGACAGAAAAGTGGACAGCCTTTCCCCCCTTCCTTCCCTCTCCGGAATTCTGAAATGTTTGAGAATACAAAGTTCCCCAAACGCGTCATCGCTTCGGTCCCCTCCGGACTGGAACAGGGGACGCCGGCGGCCAAAGTGAAAGAAGCAGGGACCAGAGGGCGTCGCCGCGAAGAGGGATCGGGTGATTGATTTGGGGGCGGGGCAAGCTAATTAGCATGCAATTAGCCGGGGGGCGGGGCTTGTCCCGGGCTCTCAGCGAAGCCCGGGCAGAGCCTGGTCACCTGCTGCAAGGGACAGACAGGACTGCACCTGCAGTTCCGCGGACTCGCGGTAGGTACCCCCAGGATGCCCGGGGAACCCCCCAGAGGTCTCTGCAAGCGCCCCCAGGCTCTCGGCTCCCCTTAGCTGCTTAAACGTGGGCTGTAAAGTCGATCGCTCCAGGAAGGGGATTCTGCTTCTCTGTTCCCAGATCGGTCAATTAAGTGCTTCGGTTTCTCCAACTCCAGGAAAAAACTGGAGGGAATGAAGTCATTCAAGTTTAAGTGATGTTTTGCGCACTTTGCATTCGAGCCAAGGCAGCCTGGGCTCCGACAGGGGTCTTCTCCGGGGGGAAGAGAGAGCGCCTGTCCGTCGTGGAAACGTGGGACATCCCTGTCCTTTAAGCAGCTTCTGCTGTTCAACCCACGGGGTGTAAAATCCTGTGGCGTCTCTGATTGGACTAAAGTCTTCATAGGTAGCGAGAGACAGGGTTTGCGTTCCTTGGTTCACTTTGATGGGCAGGAAGAACATCAAGGAGTTTTAAAAATAGTAATAATGATTCATAGATAGTGCAAGAGGACGTGGATTAGATTCTTCTGTGATTGTGTGATGTTATTACAGTCAGATGACTGGGGGCTGAGGATGGAGCCCCTTGGGGTGGGGTGGGGTCTCCATGCAGCAAGTCAGCTCACTCTCCCCACCCACCTCCAATCTGAGGACCAAGCCTTTGGTCCAAGAGGGAGAGGAGAAGGCAAGTCTTCTTTGGGAGAAAAGACCTCTGGTATTGCTGTGGCTGGGTGGTGAGGAGAGGTGTGTATCAGCTTTCCAATCCCCTCACGTTTCCTTCTCTGTATATATTCCTTTATAACCTTGATTGTCTGAGCACTCCATTTATTGTCTCCATTTTCCTCTCCAAATGAGTGCCACAGGAGTGTCAATCAAACACTGCAGTGGGACTGGATGGAAACATCCCCAGGACCCTAGCGAAGGATCTTTAAGCTGACAGTTCTCTGGCCCCAGTCTGCTGTGAACCCCAGGCTGGACCCTCCTTTTCGTGTGTCTTGGAAGCCAGGCCCTTCTGGGAGTTGGGGCAGCATCATACTTGGCTGTTTTTGTAGTTTCCAAAGAAAGAGGACTTTTGTGTGCTGAATGACCACCTTCAGTCTTTTTTTTTTTTTTTTTTTTAAATGATAAGATATTCCATGTTTGCATATTACTCTCTGTGGAAGAGAAGTGAAACTTTTCTGCGGGTTTATTTTAGGGTGGAGCTTGTTAATCTCTGAGGCTGGTGAGGGAAATCCGCACAGTCCCTGGGATGGCTCAGTCCCCTACATCCCGAGAGCCCCCAGCATCTGGGCTCTGAGACTCCTTTGCTTGAGACCTCAAAGGAGGCTCAGTCTGCAACGGTCACAGTCCCTTCAGAAAACTCTAGAAGCAACGAACACCAGGACAGCCACATAACTATCTTTCTTCTTTATCACATGGTGTTATGTTTGTTTCTGAAAGTGCAAAACTGAAGAGTCATAGTCCTGCGACTCTGTGCCAGATTTCCTGTGTTTCGCAATATGGATTTAGAAGCCAAATAATAGTGAAAAGAACTTTGCTCTTTTTGGCCAAGAGCCAGAAGGGTAAAGGGAGCCGTGTTCCTCAACTGAGAGAGGAAGATTCCTCCATGTAGACACAGGGGGAGGAAAACACAGGATGGGATGGGATTGGGCAGGGAAGGCCTCGGAAGATCCCTTCAGTGTAGCCTGCTCAGCCTGCATGGTGGCTAGCCCACGAGTTAGTTACGTGACCAAAGAATCTGGGCTTGACCTCGCTGGGCCTCCGTTTTCTTCACTCTATAACCTTAGAGTTTTTTGTTGTTGTTGTTATTGTTGTTTTTTTTAGATCTAGGGAAATAAATTATGTGGAAACTTTTTAGAAACTGAAGCTTTTTAGTGTCTACAACAGTGCCAAGTTGGAGACTGTTTATTGACCAAAGATTCATAAAGCACTGACCAGATCTCTGCTTTTTTTTTTTTTTTTTTTTTTTTTTTTGCAAGGAATTGAATCTAAGGGCATTCTACCTCCAAGTTATACCCCAGCCCTTTTTTGTTTTTTACCTTGAAACAGGGTCTAGCTAGGTTTCTGAGAGTCTTATTAGGTTGTTGTGTCTGTCCTCGAACTTGTGATCCTCCTGTCTCAGCCTCAAGTACTGAGATTACAGGTATGGAATGCCACACCCAGCTGTCTCAGTGCTTTTTAAAACTCTTTACACTAAAATCAGTTAATAGTCATAAGAATCTTGTGAAGTGGGATTTAGCATTAATCTTGGTTTGCAGGTGAGGTAACAAGGCCTGAGAGCGCTTATCTTGCAGTTAACGAGTGACAGTGTTGAGGAACCGGACTGCAGTCTACCTGCAGAGTTTGTCCTATCAAAGAACACTCACCTCCATATCAGGGAACTGAAACCTGGTCCCTGAGCAGATAGGCGGAGATATTCACTAAGATGCCCGCCAATGAATGGATAATAAAATGAATAAAGCACTATTCACTCTATAACCTTAGAGTTTTTTTCATCAATGCTATCATTTATTTTGTGTGATTTATAACCAAGTGTCCTGGTTTTTCTCTGCTTACCTAGATCGTTTCTCCCTCGTTCCTAGAATACTTAGATCATCTAATACTTTACTTTCTTATTTTGTTCTACGACTCTGATGCTCGCTGCCTTCCTGGAGACATTTCCTGGGGAAAAGTTTTTAGTAACTTTGCTTGTACTGCAGTGCTTGGCCATGATAATGGCTCAAGTTTTGGGGAGCAGGTTTATGGCAATTATTAACAAATTGGCTTTAAAAAACAAATGATCAAAAACCAGTCCAGCTGGCATCTCCTTAGTCCATTCTACCAGTGACTCCAATTTCTTTCTTTCCCTCCCTCCCTCCCTCCCTCCCTCCCTCCCTCCCTCCCTTCCTTCCTTCCTTCCTTCCTTCCTTCCTTCCTTCCTTCCTTCTTTCCTTCCTTCCTTCCTTCCTCCTTTGTACTGGGGATGGAACCCAGAGGGATTCTACCTCCTAGCCCAGCCTCCCCCCTCTTTCTTTTTTTTGTGTGGTTCTGGGGATGGAACCCAGGGGCATTCTACCTCTGAGCTACACCCCCAACGCTATTTTTTATTCTATATTTTGAAACAGAGTCTCACTAAGTTGCAGAGGTCCTTACTAAGTAGCTGAGGCTGGCTGTGAACCTGCAATATTCCTGTCTCAGCTTTTCAAGCACTGGGATAACAAGCAATGGACCACCACGCCCAGCTATCCTACCCCTTTTAAAACTGATTTTGAAACAGGGCCTCACTAAGCTGCTGAGGGCCTCGCTAAGTTGCAGACACTAACCTCGAACTTGCAATCCGAGTGTCTCAGCCTCCCATTTAGCCAAATTGTGACTCCAGTTTCTGAATGTTCTTGGCTTTACTACTCATGTCACATCTTTACTGCTCATGTCACATGGCCCTCTGTTGCTTGGGAAGTGGAAGATGTTGTCTGGGAAAGTTGTTCATGAACCCCATTGAGTGTGCTATCAGAGCCTGCATCTTGGCCCATCTCCCAAAACCACAGGCCCGAGGAGTTCAGCCACATTCTTGGTGATTGAGAAAGTTTGCTCATTGTGTGAAGTAAGTTTTCTTTACACTGTTCACATCTAAAGAAAAAAAGAAAGCTTCCCCTTGCCCCTTTCCCCACTTTGTGTACTCTTCCCACTAACAGTTCTAGATACCTTCCACTTTCTCTCTGCTCTTTCAATATTGATTTCTACTGAAAAACATGTTCTCTGGTCTTTGGTTCCAGCACCAAATCCATTTCACTCTGGAAACAAGAGCAGAGAGTTTTAAAATTATTAAGTAGCAACATTTCCTACTTGATAAACTTCCTAATTAAAAAGAAAAATCTATATCCCTATTCTTTTTCCTCAGAGCTCTGTCCAGACACTTTGGCCTTAGGAATCCCTTATTAAGCTAATTAGCTTTGCATGGACCCTGAGGCATGGGGCAGTTTATTCATGCTTTCACCCCTAAATACTAGAACTGGAGCAAGTGTATTAGATGTAGAAAGAGAAAGAAAGAAAAGAGAGAAAGAAAAAGGGAAAGACAGAAAAGAAAGAAAGAGAGAGAAAGAAAGGAGAATTAGTCATATATGACTCTTCTGGTCACTTCATGTTCTGTATTTTCTTTCTTAAATCTGGAATACCATCAGCCCTCATATCTGTGGGTTTCAGTCAAATGTGGATTGATAATATTAGGAGGAAAAATGGTGTCTGTTCCAAACAAGAGGTGAAATTTTTCCTAGTCACTATTCCTTAAATAATACAATATAAAAATATTTACCTGGTGTTCACTTTGTATGAGGTATTATAAGTCATCTAGAGATTATTTAAAGTATGGGGATGAGTTGGAGGGTGTATGTAGGTTATATACAACTAGTAGACCAATTTATATGAGCAACTTTGGCACCCATAGATTTTGATATACTTATGGGGTTTTGGAACCACAGGACACTAAAGGACAACTGTTTGCCTAAATCCAAAGAGTACATTTCTAGTCTAGGGAAACAAAAATTAGAAACTTTGGTTTCTTTATCTGCAAAATGGGAATGATAAAACTTACCAGATAGTATAGTAGGAAGAAGACAGGTGATAACAGATGTAAGGGGTGTCCAGTTGTGTCAGCTACGAAGTAGGCATCCAACAATTTTAGTAGAATCATAAATAAACAGAATTAAACAAGTCCCTTGAAGGAGACTATGATGTTTTACCATATAGGCTATGAGGTCAGAGACCTGGGAGTATTTCCCAGCTTGGTTACTTAACATGTTTAATCTTCATTTTCTTTATCTATGAAAAGGATTTAGTTATAAGGATTATAATCACAAAGATTATGTAAGGCATCGCACATGAGGTACATGGCATAATAATTGGACACATAGCAAACTCTTATGAAAAAGTAAATAGGTATGTTTATGTATTCAATTTATATCACATTCAACTATAAGAATAGTAGCAAAATGAAACATACATGTGGATTTATAGGTTATTGGCAGATGGATAGAATGATCATACTCTGATAGACTGATGTCAGTCTAATATTACAGGATGGGAT
The DNA here is from genome assembly GCA_004027655.1 of Graphiurus murinus. Lineage (NCBI taxonomy): Eukaryota > Metazoa > Chordata > Mammalia > Rodentia > Gliridae > Graphiurus > Graphiurus murinus. Next base: position 107,185 of record PVLC010001063.1, read on the forward strand.
TGAGATGTAAGGCAGGAGCGGACATCTTCCCGAAGAGACAGTACTACAGACCGAACAGGCTAAATGGTGTCGAAGTTGAGTATGAGAAAAGATGTGTGTTTGTGTGAAAAAGATAGAAGCAGATTGCAAGGCTGATAAAAGGACAAGGGGAAGTTACAAAGAATGACCACTTGGGAAACTTATTTATTTATTTTTTGGTACTGAAAGCTGAACCCAGGGGAATTCTACTTCCGAGTTACATCCCCAACCCTATTTTAATTTCACTTTGGGACTCTTACTAAGTTGCTAAGGGTCTTGCTAAGCTGCTGAGGCTGGCTTCAAACCTGCCATCCTCCTGTCTCAGCCTCTCAAGTACTGGGATTACAGGTGTGCACCACAGCGCCCAGCAAAAAGTTTCAATTTTAAGTCTTCCCCTAAATTCCTATCCACTTTGTCTTCAGGATAGCTAGTGTGCCTTATCGTTCCTTTGGATCACATTGCAACTCCAGACTCAATTACAATCAGTTTACTTTTGACAGCTTTTAGATAGATGAAAATACAGATGTGAAGTGACTGGAAGAGTCACATATGGCTAATCCATCCATCCTTCCTTGAAAGTGCCCTGCATGCCATTTTCTCACTGTGCATTTATTTGCAAGCCTGTTCTCTGGACGTTTCCATTGCCCTGCTTCTCTTTCACCACCTGTGAGGATACTGATGGTCACCATGGTCATGATGATAACAGTGATGTTGAGGAATATAAACTTTATTGAGCATTTTCCATGGGCCAGCAGCTGTGCTAAGTATTTGTTATGTTTTCTTAGTTAAATCTAACAAGCTAAAGTTAGGAACTCTTGCTATTCCTGTCTTATAAACGAAGACAATTAATCTCAGGGAGGCTAAATTCTGCAAACAATGTTAATAGCCAAATCATGGGCTTGGAATTCAAATCTTGAACCTGGGATCTTTTTTTTTTTTTTTTTTTTTTTTTTTTCGGTACTGGGGATTGAACTCAAGGGAATTCTACCTCCGAGCTACACCCCCAGCCCTAATTTTTATTCTTTATTTTGAAACAGGGTCTCACTAAGTTGTGGAGTGCCTCACTAGGTAGCTGAGGCTGGCCATGAACAGGATCCTCTGGTCTCAGCCTTCCAAATGCTGGGATTACGAGCGCGCCACCATACCTGGCTGAAGCCTGGGATCTTGAATACTACAGAGGTGTCCTAAAGCAATAAGTGAGGTTTCTAAATCAGAACATACATTTAAAATTTAGGAATACCTAATAAAATATCAGTGGTATAGTACTGCTGTGCGCATTGTTTCATGCTTCTAAAGAGACTGAGCCATGACCCCTGGTCTTTTGCATTCAATGAAGATGTGCTTCATCTTGAAATAAATAGATGATTTTAGTCTATCTTTAAGGCATTTTGGCTATTTGTTTTTGCTTGTAATACCTCATACATTTTTATTTGATGTCTTCAAACTTAATGGTAGAGAACTAGAGAAATATAATTCTATTTATTTTGAAAATTTTAAAACCGAGTGTTCATTTCTCTTGAAAACAGCCCAAGATATTTTTAAAAACAATATAGTTGCTGAGCATGGTGCCTCTAATTCAAATACTTGGGAGGCTCAGACAGGAGGATTTCGGGTTTGAAGCCAGACTCAGCAACTTAAAATAAAAGATAAAAATAGGGCTGGGTTTGTAGTTCATAGGTAGAACCCCCACCCCCCACCCCTGCCCTGGGTTCAATCTCCAATAAAACACACACACACACACACACACACACACACACACACACACACACAAGAATGTGGTTAATGCTGCAATATAAGCATACCAAGTGATCATCAAGTGATTTGGGTATTTATGTCTGTCGATTTTCCTTCTCACCTAAAATATTTTTAATATTCCAGACCAACACTGAAAAGATGGTTGCTCCCACCCAGCTAAAGGACAATGAAGTGTTCATGGCTTTTGCCTCCTATGCAACGATTATCATCGCCAAAATGATGCTGATGAGTACTGCAACTGCATTCTACAGGGTAACAAAAAAGGTGAGAAATTTGGAGTAATGCTTCCTGACTTTAAGAGTCAGAACCCTGGAGGGCAGTTGTCTTAATTTCCTTGTGGTGGTTTGTTTGTTTTTGCAGAGCCTAATAGCACATTGTTTAGTGGTGCTAAGGAAGTGTCCAATCCTTTGGTACAGATAGATCTGATATATTCACAGGTAGTTGCTTTCACCATTTTTTATCTGGAGGTGAGATTTCTGGAGTACTGAAGCTTAACTCATAACAAGTTTCATAGGAAACTTGGTGACTTTTGAGCTTATTTAGTTGATTAGAATTTAGAAAATACTCGTTTTCCACTAGTTAACCGGTGTTTTCCATTCTATTATAGATCAAGGGTATACTTTTGAGGGGGTTGGGGGAAGAAAAGAAAAAGTACTTAAAAAGAAAGAAAAAGATTGAGAAAGTTCTTATTCCCACAGGAGAGTCTCTTATGACCGGGAGAAGACAATCATTGAATTTTGTGCACTTCTTCTTAAGTAAATGGTATTTCTACTCAGCATTATAAAGATGAGTTTAAAAGCACTAGAGGGCTGGGCGTGGTGGCACATGTCTGTGATTCTAGTACTTGGGAGGCTAAGACAGAGTACGGCCTCAGCAATTCAGTGAGACTCAGCAACCTGGTGAGACCTAGTTTCAGATGAAAAATAAAATAGGGCTAGGGGTGTAGCTTAGAGGTAGAATGTCCCTGGGTTAGTACCACCTCCCCCTTTTCCCCCCAAAATGCACTGGTGGCATTGGGCAAAATGACAGAAATATCTTGAAGCCCATGTCTTCTATTCATCAGTTAGTGATACAGTGAAGGGATTAGAGCAAGGCTACCCGACAGAGGTTTTCACTGGTGCAGTCGTGCGTATAATCAGCAACTTCTTTCTGCAAGCCACGATTTTAGTCTGTCTGGGCTTTTTGGCTTCCAGAGCCTCACTTCTGTCAGGAGGTCACAGTCTTCTCTAAGACTGTGTTTCCTTGCTACTGCCTTGAAGTCTAGTGGACAGACCTTTGCATAACATTCCCACATATTTAAGTCTATGGTGAAACCATGTGTTGAAGAAAAAAAGGCATAAAGTGGCTATCTGCCACCAGATGCCAACTGTCCCCTGGAAGCAGAATGACAGCAGGGAAATATACCCTGTCTTATAAGAAAAGAAAGAAGGGATTTACATTTGTGCAGTGCCAGGAGACATTCTAGTTTGTCCCTGTGGTCAACCACTGAGTCATTTTAGGTTTCTGGTGGATCAGTAGATGAAATTTGCCTGGTCTCTCCATCTCCTGGAAGGGGAGCAGATGGGCACAGAGGGCAGGGACAGTGCCAGGTGGCTGCCAGAGGCAGTTTGGACCGCTATTCCAGAATAGTGTAAACAACACACATTTATTCCTCGCAAGTCCAAGGTCAAGGCACCAGCAGAGACGGTGTCTAGTGAGGGCTGGATTACTGATTTGAACATGACCATCCTCCCGTCATGTCCCTTTGTGGGGAGAGCAGAGAAGGAGCGAGAGAGGCAAGCTCTACCCGGTCTCTTATTATCAGACACTAAGCCCACTCATGAGGGTTTCGTCCTTATGACCTAAAGGTCTCCAAAGGCCCTGTCTCCAAACACCATCACCTTCAGGGTGAGTCCTCAACGCATGCCTTTTGGGAGAACATAGACCTTCAGACCTCAGCCGCAGGTACCCAGAGTTGCACACCAGTAATACTGGTAAAGAGGGAGGCTGAGGTTCGAACTCAGATTGGTTTAACCTCAAATCGCATGCACTTTCCATTATAGAGTATTTATTTCTTTATGCAAAATGTATATCTTGATGGATATATATATAAATGGACCAGGCATTTATTGAGAGTCCACTAATGGTAAACAAGCCAAGCTTGACCTCAAAGGCTGACACCCTGCTGTCATTTCCCCTCAATATCTTTGTCTGGAATAAATGCTCATATCATGTGAAGAAAAAAATATAATATTTATGAGATTTTTTTCAAGCTTAAATTAAACCAATTTACAGTGTTTTTCTTCGTTGTAAATTATTAAACAGTGGGACATACTTAAATATTTTTAAATGCATATTTCAAGTTTCCAGGGATAGGGAAATCATTTCAAACAGCATAATTATTGCAGGAAGAGATATATGAATATATGCCCTTGAACATGTACTTGTTATTCATAGGAATGTGATTCTGCTTCTTAAAATTCACCATATTATTGGACCCAAAGTTTTATCCAGCTCAGGAAAAAGAAACGAAGTATACGTATATCCTAACAGCACAAAATACCTTCCCCATTCCCCACCCTTTAATGCTTCTGTTCTCTAACATCTTTGGGAAGGGAATGTATTACTTTCAGATAAGCCAGTCTCGTGGAAATATTAATTCACTTAGGAGGTATGTCAACATTTCTGTGGAAGAGACACCGGGGCTGTATATATAGGGGTGGTACTGGGTCATATGATGCCTCTTTCCATTTTTGCTTCCTTTTCACTATTTTTATATGGCAGATTTTTATTTAAGTTCTTATGCATCCTTTTTTCAAAACATTTGCATGGCTAATTAAGATTCAGGTGTAAACTACTTACCCTCTTCTCTCCTCCTGTGTTTGGTTTCTTGGATTGATTTTTCTTCCAGGATCAGGATGCCACTTCTTCCATTAAAATGCAAATAACTTGTTAGTCTGGGCTGTTTTGGTATTGGGAATGATGAGTTCTTTTCTTCTTGCTATTTGGAATAGGCTTTTGCCAACCCTGAAGACTGTGCAAACTTTGGCAAGGGGGAAAATGCCAAGAAGTATCTTCGTGCGGATGACAGCGTGGAACGTGTGCGAAGGTAAAGTGCTGCCTCCGGAGAGTGCCAATTCTACCCAGGAATCGTAGTCAAGGAGTTCAGTAATGGTCTCAGGACCTGGGAGAAGAAGGAAGACAAAGCCAGTCATCCTACCTACTCCATGGAATAGTTACACAAAAGTCGGGATCTAGAAACTTCCATATATACCTGCAATTATACCTATTGCCACCGTTAATATGATTTTATATGGGCTTTGTTGGCATAATCAGTGTTCTGTGCAGGGAGAGAGTAACAGCCCTGACGGGTAAAATAGGGACAGCAAGGTGCTTGCAATTCTGTCACCTTTCTTCAGAGGTGAGACTCAACTCATATAAAATGTTCCAGAATTTTTTTTTTTTTTTTTGGCGTAAGATTTAGAATATGAAAGTTGATGCTTCAGGGAAAGATAGAAATCTCTCCTCTCTCTGTCTCTTTCTGTCATTTGTAAATGCTGTGTTTAAAGTGCTGATAATTTAATGGTCAGGGGAAAACATAAGCCAAGGTACCATCTACACAACCTACTAAGAGTACAATTAATATACTTATTTATTTATTTATTTATTTATTGAAGTACTGGGGACTAAAAGGGGAGTGCTCTACTACTAACCTATGTCCTCAATCCTTTTATATTTTTATCTTATTTTTGAGGCAGATTCTTGCTAAGTTGTTCAGGCTGGGCTCAAACTCACAACCTTCTTGCCTCAGCCTCCTAAGCATGTGCTACTGCACCTGGCTTAGTATACTTACTTTAAGAGCACCTTGAATTCTATTTCTGGTGGTAGCTTCTTAATCCTTGTCAAAAAGTCATGCAATTTACAAAAATTTTTATGCTGATATTCCACTGCCAATCCATTAGTCACCTTTTTCAAACATGGGAAATATCCAAATTATATGCCATCTTCTCATTTAATATTTTTCATGTTCATCAAAACTGTGGCATAGAATTAAAAGAATAAATAAGATAATGTAAAAATTAAAGAACCAGAGAATTTTTTTCCATAGGCATATTTGACAATAGTTTTACAATAGTGAAGAAATGTAATGAGCATATTTGAATATACTTCTTCAGTCTGGTATGAATAGCTAGTGAAATAGAGGCTGTGGGAAAAGAATTTTACTTCTGTAATTTAGGTATCAGCAGCTGCAGTCTCTAGAACATATTTGCATTATTCCTTTGGTGATGCCCTGTGGAAGTCTGAAGCCCTCTCAAGATTTCTGCAGATCACCTTTAGTGTATGGTAAATGGTCTCACAATTAACTCTGGCTCTGGAACCACGCATTTCTGCAGGTTTCTGTATTCTGCATTTTTTGTTTGTTTGTTTGTTTGTTTCTGTTGTTATGTTGGATGGGACCTCAGCCCTTCCCTCAATTCCCTCGAGAAATCAACTGAAAAAAAAAATGTGGATAAAAATGGACTTGACTAAATTGAAGTGTAGAAGAGCTTACCCCGTGGCAAAACAAACATTTCGAGTTGTTTTTTACACTTCTGTGTTGGAGTGTTCTTCAGGCTCTGGGGAGTTTGTACCTGTCTCAAGTTGTCTTCAGCATTACACCTTTTCCAGCTTCTCTCTTGCCTCAGTCCTCTTTGCTTTCCAGTGCTAAAATTCAATTCTCCTTCTTGTCTTTGCAAAACACCTTTAGCCCCAAGCTCTTCATCATGCAAGAGTGGTTTTCTTCTAAGAGGATGTCCATGCTAGAGACTTAGAACAATGTTGCCTTGTGTTTCTCTTAGCTTCCTGAGTAGCTCAGTCAGTCTTGAAAATGGGTTGTGCCAAGAGTATGGATCCAGAGTAGTTTCAGGACAAAGCACAATGTGAAAAGCTCAAACAGGATCAGAGGAAGCACTAAAAGTGTCCTGATGGAAAAAAGTAAAAATTAGAAAAGGTGAAATGAAGCTTCACAGAATTCTCAAAACAGCAAAGAGACACTAAACAGTTGAAAGCTTTACATTTTCCTCTTTTTGCTTCCTTTTAAAAGGAGGCAGCCATGTGCATGATACTAATCAGGGCCCTGGGTTTGTAAAGTTGCCCAGGACCAGAAAGTGATAGCAGTTAAGACCTTCCAGGGCATGAGTGAGATTGAAAGGAAGATCCAAGTCTTGTATGTGAAAGCTTAGCAAAAGATAATATATTTGGGAGAATTTAGATTCCTCCACCCTCTCCTTTCCCACCGCTGTGCACATGGGGTTGGACTTCTAAAGGAGAAAGATGGAATCCAAGCTGATCCTCTGAGTCCAAGTAACTTGTAGTAAGAACCATTGACCCTAGTTCTGACAGGGTTGTCCCACTGCGACCCCTGGTGATCAGTCGCTGGCCCTACAGTGCGGCCAGAGGAGCATTCTAGAGGCACATGATCTCTTGCTTCCCGCTTTACTTTTTCAGAACTGATTTGCCTTATCAAAAAAAAAAAAAAAAAAAAAAAAAAAAAAAAAAAAGTGCACAGTTTGGGAGATCATTTTCGGGGGTGAAGTTTCGAGAATCCCCTTTTGCATTTTTAGCCTAGACCCTATTTCTCTCCCCTTGGTTGCTTCTACGTGTCATTGTAAAGCTGTAACTGTTAGCATATTGCAATAGTAGGGACTGAATGAGGGTACAGATGAAGCAAAAGGCATGCTGTAAGGTGGGTGATATTTAGAATATTCATTCATATACATGTGGAGCAATTAATTAAAAGCTTAAAATAGTAGGTATTGAAATATCAAGATGTGTGGCTGAAACACAGTTATTTAGTGTGCATTTGAGTGATTCTTATGTATGTATCACGGGGATGCTATCAAAGAACTTTAAGGCTGGGTTCCTGTCCTTCAGGGATTTGTAATGTTCCCCCTCAAAATAAGACCAACATGCATATGGTACTTAGAGAATAATATGAAGCAATGTCCCATTAGATGTTACAGTGGCTGGGAAACAGGTTGCTAGGGTATTCAGGAATATTTCATGAAGGAGGAACTTGAAGAATATGATTTGGAAGGAGGAAGAGAAGATGCCAATCCAAGAAAATCCTTTTGTGGGAATTTGCACACACTGTTGTATGCTGAGAGTGAGGCTTCGGCCGAGACAGGGAGTCCAGAAAGATGTGGCTGGAGCTTACTTTGCAGTTGGCCACCCCATGACAATTCTGAGATGTGCATAGCGTCCCTAGTCCATGTCAGGGAGCTTCCAGGATCCAAAGGATTCTGCGCCCAGGGATTGGAGTGGGACGGTAGCCTCATGAGCACAGAACTGGAGGAAATTTGTCATTGAGTGAGTGTGTCCCAAGGGGCATCTGTCCAAAGGAGGAATTAAAATATATATAAAAAAATAGGTTCATGGTCTCAGGAGCAGTGGAGAGTAGACCCAGGTAGAAAGCAGACACTTGGAAAGACTGATGTCTACCTGGTAATAGATTCTGTCAGCTGTCTATAAATAATGCTATGATGAAGCAAGTTGCCATTCTGAAAAGAAGTCTGTCCTTTGAGCAGAGGAAAGGTTAAGTGGAGGAGTGCTAGTGAGCTACGGCAGGTACTCCAGGGAGAGCTAGGTAAGGGCGTGCCTGGGGCAGGGTTAGCACACAGTCTGGAGGTCGGTGGAGTCAGGCTTTTCTGGACCCTGAGGAATGTTATCTGTGAAGGCCTTTTGAGGGCTGATGAAAGGGTAAGAGAAATTGAAGAAATAAGAGGAAGAAAGAAGTAGATGAGAGAAACAATGGGGGCGGGGGCAGGAAGGACAAAGGGATCTCCTTAACCTCCTAATCTCCCCTCCCGCACTCCACTCACTGGGACTTTCTCCTCTGCCCTATTACTGCTTTCCATTTGACATTTGATTAATATAGGCTTAGAAGAAGACATCACTTTTCATAGGGCCTCTTTTTTAGGGTTTTGTTCCCAACTTTAAAAATTTCTGCCCCTTTCGAATGCTGCTAAGGAGAACACTGACAGGCCTGAGACCAGAGGTCAAGATCGCTCTGTGGTCTGCAGGAGAATCCAGTGACCTAAGCAAGTGGTCCCTGGAGTCACTGATGAAGCAGGTTCTTTTTTAGTAGAAAATGGTACTCTTGTTCTTCCTTGTCTGCCTTAATCTCAGTTGCCCTCAAGTTGTTTCACGTGTGCAATAATTATACTTTATACCAAAATAAGAAGAGAGTCACATAAAACAATGACCAGTGAGGAGGCCATGTGCAGTAATTATGCTTTATACCAAAATAAGAAGAGAGTCACATAAGACAGAAATATGCTCTCGTTTTGAAATATGTATCAACAGCTGACAAATTCTATAAGAGTCCCTATTCCTAGCCTAGATGCTAAAGTCATTTTTAACCCTGGACTTAAAGGGGGATGTCAGATTTTAAAATTATATCCTTTAAAATGTCAAGTCAAACTGAGACAGGAGGATCGCAGGTTCATGGCCAGCTTCGGCAATGTAGTGAGGCTCTCCACAACTTAGTGAGATAATAAAAAAATAATAATAATAAAATAGGGCTGGGAGTGTAGCTCAAAGGTAGAATGTCCCTGGGTTTAATTCCTGATACTGCCAAAAAAATAAAAAATAAAAAAGTTAGTAATAAATACACCTTTTATTCACAATCCTACCCAGGAAAGCCGAACATAGTATCCATTAGAGGAAGCCTATGGCTGAACCATGCTTTGTGTTTTCTTCTGATAGTAGTATGAAGAAAAGGAAATCTCTCTCTCTTTCTCCTACCATCCTTTGTGTCTATGTTATACAATGCTGCATTCCTTTTGTGATTTGAAGATAGTAGAGTGGCTAAAATTTTACTCATCCAGGAGGCTAGTGACGTATTGCGTGATTTGGATTTTAAGAGCATGGGTCTCTTGATATTGAATTGTATAGTTACAGTTTAGAGTGTCGTCCACCCATTCAGCCCATAACAGGTCTATTAATTCTTCACAAATTAGTGGTTTGGTAAAATGAACAAGGATTTTCTCAATAACCTTTTGAGGACTAGCAAAAGTAAAAGAGGACTCTTTTTGATTATTTGTTTGTTGATTTGTTTTGGTAGTGGGGATTGGACCTAGGGGCATTCTACCATCCAGCTACACCCCAAGACCTTTAATTTTTTATTTTTTAATTTTGAAACAGGATCTCTGTAGGTTGCTGAGAGTCTTGTTAAGTTGCTGGGGCTGACTGTAAACCCGTGATCCTCTCTGGTCTCAGCCTCCCGAGTACTGGGATTACAGGAATGTGCCATGATGTCTGGATGAAGAGAACGATTAAGAATGATCATAAGCAAGTACTTGGGGGGCTGAGACTGGAGGATCACAGGTTGTAGGACAACCTCAGCAACTTAACAAGGCCATCGGCAACTTAGTAAGACCTACTTTCAAAATAAAAAATAGGGTGGAGGTATGTGTAGCTCAGAGGAAGAAAGCCCCTGTGTTCAATCCCCATTACAATAAATAAATAAAATAAAAATGGATCATAATACAAAAGATTTTCCTCTTTTGGGAAGAAAAATTTTTATAGGAAGAATCTTGAATTGAAAAAAACATATATTTCACATGTGAAAAAATGAAAAAGATTTTCACATTTCCTAAATGCCTTTTCTGTTATATATAGAGATACACTAAAAATAAAAAGAAACGAAAATTAATGAGACATTTCAAATGAAAGTCAAGAGAATAAGGAAGCAAGGCAAGACGAGAGAAAAACACAACTCTTACTTTGCAATTTAAAGATCCATTAACGCTTATATTTAGTTTTAGAAGACGGGGAAGAATGAGTATAACTCTACTGATTTTAAAAGTGTAACACTCATTTTTTCCCACCCCCCGCAGAGCGCACTTGAATGACCTTGAGAATATCGTTCCGTTTCTCGGTATCGGCCTTCTGTACTCGCTGAGCGGCCCAGACCTCTCTACTGCCCTCCTGCACTTCCGAGTCTTTGTTGGAGCTCGAATCTACCACACCATCTCTTACCTGACACCTCTGCCCCAGCCCAACAGAGGTCTGGCCTTTTTTGTTGGATTTGCTGCTACTTTTTCAATGGCTTACAGATTGCTGAGGACGACATGGTACCTATAGGGCGAATCATAGACCTCGTAATCCAGTTGGTTTTGGAGAATTCTGCACTTCCAATATAGAATGAATACTCTCTGGTAGATTTTAAGTAGGAATAGAGCAGACAAATTAAGAATTGGGGGAAAATCCATCTTAAAGATGAGCACTGCTCATACCCTTCATTCTTATTTCCTATGAACTCTAGAAATTCAACCTTGTCATTCTTAAGTCTTTTGTCTGATTCTTAAAGCGCATGGTTGTAAATTTTGATTGTGATTTGCAAAATTCGTTAACATTTCAAACTATGAATCTGTAAAAAGGATGGATTACATGTATGAGAAAACTATATTTCGATACTGCTGATGTATGCATGTGAAATAAAGAATTTAAAGAATAATTTGGTTTTATATTTCTCAGCTGTTTATTTTTTAAAGTTTCAAACCACTTGAACATTTAAAAGTAGAACAATGAACCTCTCCATCCCGACTTCATCTGGCCTCACCAAATGTTAACATTTGGGCATATTTGCTTTTTTTTTTTTTTTTTTTTTGCCTCTCTCTCAAAGGTTTTTTTTCCCCCCAAACAATTGGAAAATAAATTGCAAATATCATGGTTCTTCACTCCTTAATACTTTGACATGTTTCTTTTATATACAAGATAATTCTCAAATGAACACAATGCCATTATTATACCTAATAAAGGTATCCTTAACATGATAATACTTAATATATATGTATAGTCCACATCCAAATTTCCCCAATTTTTTCAATAATAACCTTTATCACTGCTTTTTTTTTTTATTTTTGTGGTACTGGGGATTGAATTTAGTGGTATTCTACTTCAAAGCTACACCCGTAGTCCTTTTTATTTTTTATTTTGAAACAGGGTATGGCAAGATGCTGAGTGCCATGTTAAGTTGCTGAGGCTGGCCTCGAACCTGCAATCCTCCTGTCTCAACCTCTCAAGTACTGAAATTACAGACATGCACTACCACACTCACCTGTAACTGCTTTATTTTGGATCTAGAGATCAAACAAGGACCATACAGTGCCTTCTGTTATAATTTTTATGTCACTTTCATTAAAAGGGAAGCATTCCTTTTTTTTTTTTTTTTTTTTGAGGAATCCAGGCTGTTTTTTTTTTTTTTTTATGGAATGGCCCTTCATCTGGATTTGTCTTCCCCATTGTCTTCTCATCCTTAGATTCAGATGAAACACTTCTGGCTCTGTGTCTTTCACGCTGCATTGTGGATTGACCGTTTGGGTTTGTCTCACAAGAAGAGAGTCATTGAAATGTCTCAGTGTAAACAGGTGTAAACAGTTGAAGCAACTCTCCAGTCCATAAACAAAACCTCGAGATAATTGACTGTAGACTTCTGCACACGTTTCTCTTCACTTGTCTTCCCAATGTTAAAAGCAGCATTGCACATCTTTGTGGTATAATCAGTGGAAAAGACCACGCTCTCCAAAACTGAAAAATCTAAAACCCAGGGAATAGATTTGTACGCACAAAGCGCATGTGTACGTATGCATGCACACCCACACACATATGCGCACACACACACAACACGTGCACACACGTGCTCCCTGCTCTCTGGATTTGCTCAACCGTCTAACGTCTGATCTGCAGTTTTCTCAAGGTTTTTATGAGATTTGTTGACAGTCCTATGCTTTTATGCATGTGAAACATATGAAAAAATTACATTCTAACAATTGAATGATTCCATGTGTAAATTAGTTGAGTAATCATAAAGTCCCACTGAGCTGAGTTGTTTTTTTTTTTCCTCAGCTTTTGGTGATATCTTTGTTTAATCATTGTCACCTCTCTCTTTCTTCCTCTCTCTCTCTCTCGTTTTTCTTAAAATTTCTACTCCCCTGGTAGAAGCAGAATGGATCATGGTTATTGAGATGGCTGTGTATTTACTTACTATTATTTGGTATCCATTACTAGACAATTATTAGGAAATAAAGGACATTTCAACTTTATATTCTCAGAGGTCTTTACCCTGTGATGGGACATGGGGATGGTAAAGCTCTTGCTAACCCTATTACCTATGAAGGATGCTATATTTTGAATCTGGAATATCCCCAAAGGCCCCTTGGTTGCCAGCTTGTGGTCCTACTGAGAGGTAATAGAACTTTTAGAAGATGGGACCTAGAGGGAAGAAGTTAAGTAATCCGGAGCATACCTTTGAAGAGGACACTTGGACCCTGACTCCTTCCTGTCTCTCTCTCTCTCTCTCTCTCTCTCTCTCTCTCTCTCTCTCTCTCTCTCTCTCTCTCTCTCTCTCTGCCTCCTGGCTGTCTTGAGGTGAACAGACTTTCTCCTGCCATGAGGAATTCTACTGCCACAGGTCCAAAGCAACAGGGCTAGGTGACCATGAACTGAAACCTCTGAAACTGAGAGCCCAAACAAACCTCTCCTACTTATAAGCTGTCTGTCTCAGGTATTTTGGTACAGTGACAGAAAGCTGACTAACACAAAGGACATTTACATTTCATCCACTTAACTGTACCTCTTTGGAAGCAAAGATTGTGGTTATTTATCTTTGTGTCTGCATCCACATTTGCATCCATAGACATACGCAGACACATGTACACACATACCAGCACTACCATCACCATCACTAATACTAACCAGTGTCACAAGTAAATCAAGATTCTTCTGCAGAAGTCAGGAGGTATTTTTCTGTACCGCTAATGGAAGGTGTTAGCTAAGGCAATGATGTGAATTTTGGGGGAGAAAGTTTAGTTGGCTCCCAAGTGGGAATGGAGAGTGGGACAAATTTTATCAGAATTCCTGTTGCAGGGGTAAATGGGTGCATTTTTATAAATTACACTGAATCTTCGCTGCGTAGGACAAAGCCCTATTGTTTTGTTACATAATATGAGATATGATCTTCCTGAGGGCCATGTCTGTAAGACGCACTGATATTTAGCTTGGGCCTGTTCAGGGATGGACGTGGGTCATGAGACTTTCATGTAGATAGAAAGACTGTGTTTGGAACAAGGAGGGAACTTTGTCTAATCAATATCAGATGGATGAATCCCTGTGAGTTGAAGGCTGAATAACGTTTGCTTTTCAGGAGCACAGGTGGCTTAGGCCCTGAAGGGCAGACTCAGAAAGACCTAAAAATATATGAGACTGCAATGGCATTCCCAATGCCTGGGGTTTCATGGAAACTTGCCCTTGTAACTATCCCATGGCCTGGTTGTCTGATCCCACGGCCCAGTCCATTCCGTCCCTGTGGTCCGGCTGCTCTGGAAGAGAACTCATGACAAGGAAAGCCACTGCCGGTTCCCTTTGCAGAATCACTGCTAGAGACACCAGCTTCTCTCCACAGCCCAGTGCTCTGCATGCTGCTATCCATGGGCTGTGTGCACAAAAGCATGCTTGGTGAGCATGGATCCAGACCAAAGAGTTAGAGGAATTGAATACTCAATGGCATAAGGCTGAGATAGAGACAGTGCAGATAGATGCTGTAAAGAAGGAGATCATGAAGGAGACTAAAGATACTCGCTGTCTATTGGTTGTAGCATGGCACCTCCTTGCCCACACTCAGAGCGTCTGCAATTAGGACTGGCAAGGCCACCTGTGATGACAGGAGCCCCTCCCCTAGCCCCCACGGATGCTCGGACAGAAACAGTCAATTCTTATCTTTGTAGTCTCCTTTTCTGTTTCCTGGGCTATCTTCTCTTCTGACTGGACATTCTTCCTTTCATTTTATCAGAACACAGACCACCTCTTGGGTCACACTAGCCAGAAAGCCAGTCACATAGCACACGAATGCCATGGGCCTGGTCTCTTGTGCTTAGGGGAACTGTTGGAAGCCCTAAGCACGGCTAACAGCTACCTTCCTGGTCTATCATTTGATGATTCGAGGGCTGGCAGCTTCTCCAGGCAGAGAGGAGAAGGACATAGAGATTCTAGCACCCAGAGCACTGAGTTTAATAACAATAGCACTAGTCTTAGGAAGTCTTGTACACTTTTCATATATCACTCATCTGATGGGTCTACTTTATTAATACAAAGATAATTGTTTAAAAGTTTTTGCATTGCATAGTTGCATCACAATGACCCTTCTTGGAGGCAGATGGTGAGAAGTTCTTCAGTTTGCCCCGGGAGTGTCCACAATCCATTTAGAAGCCGCAGCATGAAAATCCTATGATCATCTCCCCCCCGCCAGCCTGAAATGTCAGCCCTGCGGGAAGCTGATAGGTGTTCTTGCTATCAGCTGAAGCAGCAGCACCCCTACATTCCTACCTTTCCGGGTACTTTATTCACTATATATTCTGGGTAAACTGTTGAATTTGACAAGGAGGAGTTGTCGAAGGCAGACTACTGGGAAGGGGCTGTGTTGGGTTGAATTTGGCACCAATCTCTCATGTTTGACAGCTCAAGTACAAGATTGTGGATGAGCTATAGGACCTATGAGCCTCCTCCGTCAGCAAGCGCGGGTCCTAAGTCACATTTAATTCAGAAAGCCCTGACAGCCCTGCATAAAATGTGAGCCGTAAAATGGAGAGATAGGAGCCGCGTGCGGGAGTAGGCCATTTAAGTTATTTCCCTTTTCTGGAGTTTTGGAAAATACAAACCAGGACACTATAGGCACGGATGCGTCACAAAGAGATTGGCGTCAGTAACCTAAAGAAAATAGTTTACATTTCAAGCCAGGGCAAGATGATTTTTAATGGCCAAAAGCTAAGAGAGGAATCAGAGCAGAGTTAGAAGCTAAAATTCTTCACCTTTCAGCCTAAATCATACATATCTATATTTGTCTGTACACACAACTACCCAAAATAAAGGGGAAAAAAAGGGAAGGATTGAAGCTATTTAGTATAGTGAATAGAAAGCTGAATTTGAAAACCACCTGTATCGGTCTTGGCTCCAAGATTTTCTGGCTGCCTGAGATATGACCAAGATATGTAAAGACTTCAAGCGCCATCTTTAATTCTACAACAGCAACATTAATACTTTACCCACTGTGTCAGTAGTCTATTGTCACAGTTATTCTGCTTGGTGTACCATCCCACGACCTGGTGGCTTTGATAATGATTCTGTAGGGTTGAGCTGAGCATGGCTGAGTTTGTGCCTGTGTCTTTTTTTTTTTTTTTTTTTGCAGTACTGGGGATTGAACCCAGGGACATTTTGCCTCCGAACTACACCCCCAGCCCTATTTTTTATTCTTTATTTTTGGAACAAGGGCTCTCTAAATTGTGGTGGGCCTCACTAAGTAGCTGAGGCTGTCTGCAAATCCGGATCCTCTGGTCTTAGCCTCTTAAGTACTGGGATTACAAGCATTTGCCTGTTTCTTTGTTAAGTTCCAGTTGGTCAAACAATTTTCTGAATGCATGTCTAGACTGTCCCAGGTTTCTGGAAACAGGTTGAAGCTTTAGTGATTCAGAAAAATCTCAATTAAGCTGGGTACAGTGACATGTGCCTGTAATTCTAGAAGTTAGGAGGCTGAGAGAGGAGGATCTCAAGTTTGAGGCTAGCCCCGACAACTTAGTGAGAACCTCATCAACTTAGCAAGACCCTGGTTCAAAATAATACTAATAAATAATAAAATAGTGCTGGGGCTGTAGTTTGGAGGTAGCATGCCTCTGGGTTCAATCTCCAGTATCCCCTGCCCACATACACACAACAAAAACAAACCCAGAAAGATCTCAGCTAGGATTACTGAGGTGATTCAGCTCTGTTCCATGTATTTCTTCTGGCACAGAGTTCAGCAAACTATAGCCTCTGGGCCACATCCAGTCCATGGGTTATTTTTTATAATGCTTTCTTGGAATACCGCTATACTTCATTTACTCATTTAGAGATAGGGTCTCACTAAATTTCCCTGGCCAGCCTTGAACTTGGGATCTTCCTGCCTCAGCCGCCGGAGTAGCTGGGACCAGAGGAACACCAGTGTGCCCGGCTGGCTATTTTTATATTTCCTGAAGCTGTTCTCCTGTCACGATGGCAGAGGTACTTAGCTGAGACCCGGTGGTCCACCAAACCCCGAATACTTACTATCGGGTGTTTTATAGAATAAGTTTGCTGACTCTTGTTCCACATTGCTCCTGGTGACGGCGGAGGAACAAAAGAGGAAACGGAGTTGTGTCAGCCCCCGCAGGAAGTCCTGTGGATGACTTAGAGTTCAAGTCAGCCAGGGAGAGGGACCACAGGGTCACGTGGTGTGAGGGGTGGAGATGCCCAGAGAGAAAGAACCTCATTCACTCACGAGCCAATCACACGGGCTCCCTTTGCGGCGTGATTTCGCGATTCGATGCCGGCACCTGCGGGAACATGTTTAGAAGCCTTGCAGCAGTATGCCACTGAAGTGGCATTTATTCTAATGCATCACTATTTTGTCAGATTAATGGTAATCTGTGATATACTCAGTGCGATAGCAATAGTTATAAGTGAGTTAAAAGCCCCACAATACAGAGTAGGTGAACTTGGCCCTCTCTCTCATTCGCCATGTGCTGCCTTGGCTAGACAGATGGAACAAGGAACAAATATTTGGATAGCCTGCTCGCCCCTATAACCAAGTTGGTTCCCAAACTGTGCCCAGTCTGTTCTCTTGAAATTATCATCTGCAGCCTGCTCCCAACCGAGTGTTGCATCAATTTTAGTCTGTTTCTAGCTATTCACATATTCAGTGTAGACCAGAGAGTATTACTGGCCTGCTCATGAAATTACCATGCTAGAACTTGCTGAAATAATTATATAGTGTCTTCTATGGGTTGTATTAATCACAAAAATAAGTGCTAAATCCAGGTTTGAGCTACTCAGTCTATAAGCTTGATAACTAATGGAGAGTACTTTATTAAAAAAAATTACTTTTACTATTTTGGTACTGGGGATTGAACCTAGGAGCATTCTGAGTTCAATTCAGAGCTACACCCTCCTCAGCTCTATTTTAGTTTTTATTTTGAAAGGGGTCTTGCTAAGTAGCTGAGGTTTTGGCTGATTGCTGAGACTGGCCTCGAACCTGCGATCTTCCTATCTTAGCCTCTCAAGTACCGGGAATTATAGGTGTGTGTAATCATGCCTAGTTAAAAGTAACTTACCTTTTGTGACAATGCATGTAGAGCTTTGTAGACAATGCAAGAGTCTATTTTAATAACTGTTTGCCCCTGACACACACGAGGAACACAAACAACTCCCTTCTGCACTCATGCCCCATGACCTTCACATTCCAAATGAAGATATTGAACTAGAAAATGTGTTTTAGAAAAGTTAGAAAGATCTCCCGAAGCTCTAAGAATTCCATTTTCTCCAGAGGCAGATGTTGGTCTATCTTCTCTCCTGTGATAAAATATGAAGATTGACATGTAGAAAACTTGTAGCTTCTACTAACAAGATCGCAACTGAAATCTGTGAGTTAAACAAGATTTTGTGCTTTTTAAATGTCCTAGAATAGTAATCTGCAATTTTCTCTGATGGGCCATTACCAGAACAGAATGAGCATTTGCTAATTTTCGGAACAGAAGTAAGTAAATGCAGTGTTGTTCCCATCTTAAGATTTCTTTTCTGTTAAATATTTCTTCAGAAAGTGTCACCACTTGAGCAGACCAGTCACTGGGGCTAGTGCTTGCTGGAGGGACAAATAGAGTGACCCCATAAATATGTGAACTGGGGTGTCCTCAGTCTTATTCCTTTATGGTCTTCCCATATCTTTGATCCCCAACAGTCAGGTTCAATTTTATCCAAATATTTATACATAAAATAGAAAAAATATGCCTGTTGCCTCATGAAAGAACATTTGCTAGAGCCTCCTGTGTATTTACCAGAGCACTGCTGTTGGTTACAGGTACATGGTACTGTACAGATGGGCAAAGATGCCTGCCTGCCTGCCTTGTAGGGTTTGCATTCTAGTGGGGATATTTCAACTTGGGGTTTGTAAAGAAAGCAAAAGGACGTGTTGGAATGACTGCACTCAGACTACATTGGGAATTATCCATGCCAGACACCAGTCTAAGATGTAGACCAAACTGGACTGTCATGCTTTTGCATAGCCCACAAACTAAACGTGTGTTTTGCTAATGAACATTTGCAATCAATTTGATGACTAAGAACAGTAACCTTAAACCCTAATTAAGCAAAATGTTATCCCCTGGGTAAAAAAAAAAAAAAATCTATTCTTCTCATTAGTAGACCTGAATTATAAACAAACAAACAAACAAACAAAAACCTCCCCCAAACCAACAACAAACAAGTACAACATTATTTTTGCTTATTATTGCTATACTTTTATTTTTATCAATTAAGATATGTGGCAATTTGTTTTCTCTCTTGCTACATAGGCACCTATAAACCATGTTCAACTTTGCCTCTTGGCTTACCAAGTCTAAAACATTTACAAGGTGAGAGTGGCTTCTGTCCTCCATGATGTGAGAAAGGCTTCCATCCTCCATGGTATGAAAGCAACTTCCGGTCTCCATGATGTGGGAGTGACTTCCATCCTTCAAGGTATGAGAATGACTTCCAGTCTCCATGAAGTGAGAGTGACTTCCATCCTCCATGATATGGGAGCTGCTTCCGGTGTCCATGATGTGAGAACGACTTCGGGCATCCATGATGTGGGAGTGAGGTCCGGACTCCATGATGTGAGAGTGACTTCCGGCCTCCATGGTTGGGAATGACTTCCAGGCTCCAAGATGTGGGAGCAGCTCCCGTCCTCCATAAGGTGGGAGCTTTGTCTTTCCACTCTCCCTGCTACTGTGGCCACTGCCATTTATGTTTCGGAGCTGGCCCTATGGGCAGAAACCTCTGAAATCGTGAGTCCCAATAAATCTCTCCTTTCAAAATAAATAAAAAACAAAACATTTACAACATATACTCTGGCTCATTACAATGTTTGTCAATCCCAATCTATCCAATAAGCAGGATACAAACAGATAAATGAAATGTTTCTAGTTTTCTTGGTCACTAGCTGGTACCAGGATTTAATCAGAGTGACTAAGAAAGCCACTTTATTTTAATAGTGATTCTCTTATATGTGACCTAAACTATCTATTTTTTTCGAAGTTATTATGTTTTCCCTAGCATGGTAAGTGCTGGACTACTTGATAATTTTTAAAACATTTTCCCAGTTGTTAAACAATCGAGATATGATTAATTTTCTTCTTTGAACACGTATCTTCTTACTGGAATGTCTTGATTCTGTGGGTTCTCCTGGGTAGCTGAGCCTTTTTTTTTTTTTCTGAGATCAGTACTCTTGATGTTGCTGTGATGGAAATTGAAGTTTTAAGGCCTCTTTGGCTGGAAAAGTCTCTTTTTGCTTAAAGTGGATATATAGAAATCAAGACACTTCCAGGGTAACACTATTAAATCAATCACTTCTTAGAAATGGTAGTTAAAACCATTAATGTTTAATCGCTTCATCCCAGATGCCAAGCAGTTTACATAAACTGAGAGCAGAATATGCTATGGCCAAATGAAACTGAATGGAAAACTCAGAAGCAGCTAATGATGTCTAATTTAACATCTTTGTTTTTTCCTGGGACATTTATGCTCATGGTGGTGATTTTATATTGCATACATATAATATAGTCATGGTTATTGCTTTTAAAATGGCTCCTACTTTCTTTGATGGATTTAAATTTATTGCTGTTTTATGGAGAGATAACATATTGTTCCACTAGGAGCTTCAAGACTTCTCGTTGCTCTGCCACACCAAACTTTAAATCCACTAACTCAAAAATCACCCCAGCCCCCTTTACCAAAACCAAAAACAATAGTCATTATGTTAAGACTCCTGAGTTACAATTTTAAGTATATATTTTAAAATGTGAAGTAGAAAAAACACACAGATTTCTGTTTTTAAGAATCTATCCCAAAGAAACACTAGACAAAAATATGAAAGTATTGCAAACAAGGCTATTTGCTGAAGCACCATTTGTAATAGCAAACTACTGCAAATAATTCAAATGTTCACCACAATGGACTATTATGTATCTGTAAAAATGAGGACAATCTCTATATGTTACCATAGTTACTGTGGAATTATCTCCAGAATATGTGAATATGTGTAGGTATTCTTATATGCGTGTATGTATTTGTGCTTTTATTTAAAAAGCCAATGAAAATATAAACCATAAAGTTTAGAAATGCAGAAAACTATAGAGGGAAGAAGGGAACAGAGTGGAAGGGAGAGGCAAGGAAACTATTGTTCTAAAAAATGTTATTTTGAATATATGACTCTTGGAAACAAATGTTTACATAATAATAAAAATCGAATACACAGATGAATTCTTAGGCATTTCAAATAAAAAGAAGCCTCAATGTGAATCCTTTGCCAGTCCAACTATCCCAAATGACTTTAAAATATTACATTTTGATTATATATCCCTAATGGAAAGAAAAGGTTAAAAAAGAAAAAAATTTCCGCCAGGAGTGATATCATTGGCAGTAGTGTTTATTTCATTCTAAGACTGCGTAGTATCTGTAGCATGAGATAAACAAATGAGTAATTACATCGGTGTCATTGAAAACCAGAATTTAGAACATGGCAGAAATGAGATGCAGCTAGGGAATCTGTTGGGTTAAGTTAAACTCAATATTCTTGAATTTGAATCAGAAGTATTAGCCAGCATTCATGATGTGTTTTATCTAAAATAAAATAAGGTTGATATATTAGGTATGTGTATACATAATATTATATAACCTATAATAAACATGTTTATTTATCTGTATTCACTAAAAAAGCTAATAGCCAGATACAGGAAATATGAGATGAATCTGTTATATAACTTGTCATATCAGAAAACAAGGATGCTATTCAAGATTACTAGCATCATGTCCAAAGGACTTGGTTCTAAATGAAGAGACTCCTGTGCCAATAAATTGTAAGGTATAAAAGACATTCAAGTTCATGGGTTCATAAAATACAGACACATAAGTACGCTTACATGCTTATAAGTATACACATATATTTTCTATCTGTTCACGTATATATATTATATATATACACAATATAATATAATATATATATGATATATATACATATGTATATGTATATATATATAGTTTTCTTTGAAGAGTGGTAGGGATCATATTATTTTTGAAAACTGTCTAGGAAGAAACCAAAGTCCAAGCATTAATCTTATGCCCTATATAAACTGTACCTCAACATAGGCAATGGTTGATAAAGGGGAAATGTCTCTTTGGAGAAGCAAAGCAACTAATAATTGAGGAAATAATTAATCTTTTCAACACCTAATTAGATAATGGATTTAAGCAAAGATTATCAATTGCTGCTAGTATCACAAAATAAAGACAGCCAGAAATTATTTATTCCTGAAGGAAGCACACAGTACCACCTATGAATTGTGTGGATGAAAAGCCAACAAAACATCTTTAGAAGTCTCTAATTTTGACTAAAAAATTTACAGTAAATACAAAGAAAACACACACACACACACACACACACACACACCATGAAAATGAAGTCAGAAAAATTCAGATGGAGGAAAATTGCAGAATAAGCAACTCATTTATTCAACAAAAGTTTGCTGAGAGAGGAAGAGCAAGAGAGAATCAATAAAGAAATGAGATTTATCATCATTTGGTTGCAATGTATGGCTGTTGTTTGCAGTCTAATTCAACAAACAAAATAAAAAATGGTAAGTAAGAAATATGAACAAGGAGCTGGGCGTGGTGGCGCATGCTTGTAATCCCAGCATTCAGGAGGCTGAGACCGGAGGATCTGGGTTCGCGGCCAGCCTCAGCTACTTAGGCACTCCGCAACTTAGTGAGACTCGGTTTCAAAATAAAGAATAAAAATAGGGGTGGGGGTGTAGCTCGGAGGTAGAATGCCCCTGAGTTCAAACCCCAGTACCGCAAAAAAAAAAAAAAAAAAAAAAAAAGAAATATGAACAAGGGTTACACAGGTGTGGTGGAAGACACCTAGAGTTCCAGGACTTGGTAGGCTGAGACAGGAGGATCACAGCTTTGACGCCAGCCTCAGAAACTTAGGAGACTGTTTCAAAATTTAAAACTGGCTGAGGGTATGTATCTTGGAGGTAGAATGCCCAATACAAAACAAAACAAACAAACAAACAAAACAGAAAGAAGAAAGAAGGAAAGAAAGAAATGAAACAATGAACAAGTGCTGAATGTTTCCCATCAAACAATTACTGAAATATTTTCCAATGGTATAGTGTATGTAAAAAGAGTTCCTGTCTTTTATACCACCCCCCACATACACACAGAATGTTTCCAGACTTTATGAAGTCTGAGATACTTCAAAATTCAGGGAGGCAAGTGTCAACCGTTGACACGAGCGTGTGCGCAGGGGACTATCATACTTTTGTCTCTATTCATACGTATGCTTCACATGTTCTAAAATGAAAGTTAAGACATATAGGGAATGAGTGAGCCAATTCTTCTAAAACCCAGGACTCTATCAAAACACAAATCTATTAGATGTTGCCTGTTAAACAAATACTCCACTCTTTTGTGCTGCGTGGAGGAAGGTTTCATGTATGCTCGAGTTGTTTTTGGTTGGTGGTTGTGGTTAGCATTTTCATAGGTAGTAAAGCTTTACAGTAAAGTTTGTGTTAAGATGCTGTAATGGGGGAATCAGTGCCATCCCATGACATGGTGGGCATGTGTCTGTACATGTTTAATGGAGATGATCTTTTCAAAACATGTTCACAAGTAACGTAATTGCTCTCTTGAACCACACAGTTTTGTTGTTGTTGTTGTTGTGTCTTATCTTGGATGTCCTGCCTGTGACTTGAATGGGAGAGGAGAGTGGGCACTTTCTAGAATCAAGAAGCACATGGATAGGTACATATGCAGGTGGGGCAGAGACAAATTCTTTTTTTTTTTTTTTTTTTTGCAGTACTGGTGATTGAACCCAGGGGCATTCTACCTCTGAGCTATACCCTATTTTTTAATTTTTGTTTTGAAACAGGGTCTCACTAAGTTGTGGAGGGCCTCGCTAAGCAGCGGAGGCTGGCCAAGAACCAGGATCCTCCTGTCCCAGCCTCCCAAGTACTGGGATTATAAGTGTGTGCCACCACGCCTGGCTAGAGACAAATTCTTTATTGAAAGAAGTGAGAAGTAGAAAAGAGAGTTCAGAGAGAACAGATGTGGGGGCTGGAATGTTCTCGGAGTCTCTAAGGAGACCTACTCAGCCTGGGCATTTGCAAGAAGATGGAGACACCAGAAAATTATATATATAATATATTTCATGCAATTGCTTCAGTAACCCTCTACCCAGGTGGGTGTACAAGTTCCAACTCCTGGAACCTATGCATGTGACTTACGTGGGGAAAGAGTTTTAGCAGACACAGTTAAGTTAAAGATTTCGGGGTGAGATTGTTCAGTAGGCTGTAAAACCAATGGCAAATCTTTATAAGAGAAGAAGCAGGAAGCGACACAGAGAGGTGGCCACGGGAAGCTACAACAGAGTAAACTTAGGCAGCCCCGAGTCAAGGAGTGCTGAGGGCTGCAGGGGACCAGAGGGTAGGAAACACGCATGGGCAGCCTCTCCCTCAGAACCTACAGAGAGAGACTGACCCTGCTGAAAATGTTCCAGAATTAGGAGAGAATACATTTCTCTGTTAAACCATTAAATTGGTGATTATTTATTATGACAGCCCTGGGCAACTAACAGAACGTTTTTTTTCCCCCACAGCAGACTCTGGGAGAAATGCATCTTACAAGGTGCCCAGGTGTGAGAGAGATGGCCGAAGGAAGAATGTTCAGGTCAGCATCATCTCAGCCATAATCTAAAGATCTGACCATAAAACTTAGAGGAATGAAGATTTGTGTTCTTAGTTTTGGGCTCAGTCCATGTGAGGCCGGGGACCGCAGATCTCAGGGCATGGCCGAGGGAGGCGGAGAGAGGGAGAGAATGTGGGCTGCGCTCCTCACATCATGGAGAAGAGAGAGAAGGGGGAGGAGGAACCATTGATACAATCTCCAAGGTCGCACCCCTAGAGACCCACCTCTACCCACACCCTACTGGCCTGGGTCACCAGCCAGGTCAATCCAATGCGATTGGCTTTATCCACTGTGGGGTTACAACCCTCAGGACCCAATTACATCAGCTCTAAACATTAATACATGAGCCCTTTAGGGCACACTTTATATCTACTATAACAAAGAGCAACACTAGTGTCAGGTGGCTTGGAAGGGCGAGGTCTAGAGATGAGACCCCCTAGGTGTCTCTTGGCGCCATTCCTACAGTTTCCTGGAGTCCTGACGTGCTCCTGTTGGGCTGCAGCAAGGGCCAGTGGTTGAGAATCAGTGAACCAGTCCTAGGAGTCCTTGAGGAAAGGGTCGACTCTTGTGAGGGCCATAGAGGTGGAAGAAGGCAGAAAAGGTAGAGAGCCGGACGTGGTGGCGCACGCTTGTAATCCCAGCATTCGGGAGGCTGA
>PVLC010001063.1:132519-160432 GCA_004027655.1 Graphiurus murinus
AAAAAAAAAAAAAAAAAAAAAAAAAAAAAAAAAAAAAAAAAAAAAAAAAAAGAGAGAGGGAGATAGAGACCAGAAAGGAAAAAGGAGTTAGATAGGAAAGGGGAGAAAACACCAGACATGAATTACACTGAAAAAACAGACCACGGATTCTGCAGCCATGAACTTGTTCGAGTGGCTTTCTAGAGGACAGAGACTGAGGCCAGAGACTTCGAGAAACAGCGATAGCTCATCAGAGAAGCAGATGCCAGGAAAGAAATGAAAGATAAGACCTAGAGATCACCTCCCTGGGATAAACTACCTCTTGCACCCCAATTTCCCTTTGGATAAGACAAGAACCTTGAAGACAAACTGTTCTAATAAATAGTGTGAACCTCAATGAGTCCAACTGCAATGGACTATCACCATCAAATAGAGATTTAGCTCATGCGAGAGGGCGAGGTTAAGAATTTTTCTCAGCCTGGTATGGTGGTGCAAGCCTGTAGTCCCAGCACTTGGGAGGCTGAGACAGGAAGACCACAGGTTTGAAGCCAGCCTCCGCAACTTAGTGAGACTCTCAGCAACTTAGTGAGACCCTGTTTCTAAATAAAGAATAACATAGGGCTGGGGGTGGAGCTCAGAGGTAGACTGTCCCTGGGTTACATTACTAGCACCACAAAAAAAGAAAGAAAATAAATAATTTTCTCCTTAGGTGGAGTAGGGAGTTGCAAGCTTGAATAAAGGGTTCTGAGATTACATTATTAAAATTTTTCTTAAAAACTGCATTTGGGTGTATGAACTATAGTATATGATGTTTGACTTTGCTATACATGGAAATGACAAAATCAGTGGTTACAGACTTTGAATATTTTTCTCAAGTAAAATTCATTGTTTTTATTCTCTCTCTCTCTCTCTGTGTGTGTGTGTGTGTGTGTGTGTGTGTGTGTGTGTGTGTGTTACTGGGGATGTGGTACTTGGGATTGGAGGAATTTAACCTCTGAGCTTCACCCCCAGCCCTTTTTAAATTTTTATTTTTGTTGTTTTGAAACAGAGTCCCGCTCTATTGCTGAAAGTCTCGTCAAATTGCTGCTGAGGCTGGTCTTGAACCTGCAATCCCCCTGTCTCAGCCTCCCAAGTATTGGTATCACAGGTGTGTGCCACCATGCCCAGAGATTTCAGTGGCTAATTTATAATGAACTTTTTTTTTTGGATTTCTGTCAGCCTGTCTCTTTTCTAGGGTTTTGTTTTTCTCAGTTCGGGTGGCTACTTTTGATGCAGCTTTGGCATGGGACTGTGAAACTCATAAATAACTCTCATTAAGACTTCTGAAGATGAGGATGCTAATTGATAGATCAGCAGTTTGGAGGGCTGTTTTTTCTTTTCTTTTCTTTTTTTTTTACTGTATTCAGTTTATTTTGAAGCTTTGCATTTTTTTTTTAACTTCTCAAGGGTCGGGTCTCTTTTACAGCAAAATATTGAAGTAATTACCCATGAAATGAGGGTCTCCTCGGTCTCCTCTCTGCTCAGCACACTTGCCTGGGTGACCTACCTCCTGCCCTTACTCTGGTCTCCATTTCAGCATTCAGTGGTTTGTTCGCCAGGGTGACAGCTCTGTGTAGTTTCCTCTGATGTCTGGCTGCCCGTTTTCAAACATAGTGACCAGTTTCCTAGAGTGTGAGGTAAAGTTAAAAAAAGAAAGAAAGAAAGAAAGAAAGAAAGAAAGAAAGAAAGAAAGAAAGAAAGAAAGAAAGAAAGAAAGAAAGAAAGGTGAGTCTAAAGTACCCAGCAGCTCTTGGGCTGAAAATTGTTAAACTCCTCTGGAGCAGATGGGCGATTCTGAATTGCCACTAGATGTCCCTATGTGGCTTTTCTTTTGGACATCACTGCCGCTACACTCTTCCCGTGATTTCTGCTCAGCTGGGCAAGAGGAAGAGCTCTACAGGCTCCCGACAACGCAGTTTACAGTGGAATAATGTCATCCCAGCTGCCGCTGGCCCCAACCTAGCCCTAATGCACAGATTTAAAGCATAAAGACACGCTACACAGAAAAGTACTCTGAGACTGTGCAGGAACCAGGGCACTCTTTAGAGGTCTCGAGATCTTTCCAACTTGTATTCATGAAGTTTTCCCTGCCTCCCAGTCTGCTCTCCATAGCATAGTCCAAAGCTTCTAAAACTATGCAGCATCAAGAACTACCAAGGACGAGCTTTTGAAAACATATTTTTGTACTCTTGATGTCTTGCTGGCCAACATGCTACTTTGCCGGTACACGATCAGTGTATGACTTATACCCCAGGCCACTCACCATGTGTGTTTGATAACCCTGGAATGAGGTGTCCCCTGATTAATGAAACCCGCTCGCTGACAGGGTACTTGGATTTCCCATCGGAGTCAGCCGGCTGTAGAGGGTTTTTAATGCTTGCTTTCGATGTTAGTATTGACTTTGTTACAGACTGGCAAGTTTGTGGGTTAGCACTAGTCACACAAAGGCATGGTCACAAGGCCAAGTGCTACGTGCTTCTCCATCCTGGTGGACCCTGCAGAAAAGAGCTCAAGACAGCTTTAGAAGATGCGAATGGACACCTGGGCAGGGAAGGGGCCGTGGTCTGTTTCTTCCTGGGGTTGCTGCTCCAAGCCAGGCCTGGATATTCCGTCAAGCCACTGTACTGAATCTCCCAAGAAGCTTACTTTAAACAGACAACAACAAGTCGTCCCACAGAAACAGCAGTGAATGGGGGATTGAGAATTCTTGCATTTTCTGTACCTTCTGGGGGGGAAATCAAATGATTCTGCTAAAGTGTCACTTTACACACTGGAAGAAATAAAGGTAGCACAGGATTGGTAAATACCATGCACTTGGATTCATTTTAATAATTAGTCGTAGCAACACCTAAATGATAGGGTGATGGCTTACCCAGAAACCATCTCCAATTATAGAATTGCTGCAAGGGAGTTTTATAGTTTTACAAACAGAAAAGAAATTGTTTGCTCAATGCATCAGCAGTTTATGTCCCAACAATCATTTATTAAGCTCGTTCTTTGTAATGAGAGTACACAACTTACCTAAATAACAATGTTGAGAATGGTGGCTAAGTGCCCTGCTCACTCACGGGAAACCATTTAAACCAGACTATAACTAAAAGAATGTGATTAAACTATAGATTTCTATTTTGCAATGATTCCATGGCTCAGGTCAAATCAAAACTGCAAGGACATTGGTTCTTCAGCGCCGAGCTCTTGGAATCCCAACTCCACATATTCACGGAAGTTTTTTCTTGATCTTTCTTAGGCAGTGGAGAAGTAGGGTTCCTTTGAACTTTGTTGTTCTTGGAGGGACAGCGATATGACAGGAGTCTCTCTTAGGAGTATCCTACAGAATAGTTAACAGTCTTTTTCTGATCCAGATATTTATTAGAATATATGTGTGCTCATGTATGTGTATAATACAGGAATATATATGATAACACACACACAGGCACAAACACATATCACCTTAACCCCTGTTCTTAAATAATCCCTACAAAAATGTTTCTAGGAAAATAAACTGTTTTCATATTTCTTTGTGAACTGTTTTAGGAAAGTAGGCATAATACGGAAGCACTCTGTATTATAAACACAGAATATAAAATGTGAATGTCTAGTTGATTTAAAAATAAGATTCCAATTTAAAATATGGTTCAGAATAGAAACTTTGAAATATGACAAAGTAATTTAGAGAAAAAATTGAACTTCTAAAAATGAGAAATACAATAATTAAAAATGTAAAATTGAATATCTGGGGTTTAGAGTAGATTAGACTCAGCCAAAAAGAGAATTTGTGAATTGAGAATAGGTAGGAGAAATTATCCAGAATATAGCACAAATTATCAATGAGTTAGAAAATAAGAAAAAGAGAAATAAGGAAAAGATAGTGACATTATCTAATATATATTAAATCAGAGATAAAGACAAAGCAAAAAAAGAGAATGGGAAAAAATAACAAATAGCTGATATTTGATAATATAATAGAGTTTTCCGGAAGTGATGATAGATAGCAAAATACAAATAGAAGAGTCTCAAAAAATCTAAATAAAAGAGAAAATTCAATGAGTAGTTGAATATTCAGGTGGAGAGTTTTCATTCCAACAGCATGGATGGAAGCCAGGAGGTGGTAGGATAAACACTGGAAAATACGTAGAAAAAAAAATTACTAAACTACAATCCCATGTTTATCACAATAACTTCCAAGAATGGTAGTGCAAAAAGACATTTTTCAAAAGATAAAAACAGAATTCGGCACCAGTAAATCTACATGAAAGAAAATTCAATGAGATCTACCTCAAATGAGAATAAAGCAACCCTTCAAGTAAATCCACATGGTTAAGTTATAAGAGTAGGACAACTTTCACTGAGTGAAAAATTTTTAGCACAGGTTTCTTATAATTTTTGCTAAAAAATTAGATAAAATAGCTGGGCACGGTGGCACAGGCTGGTAATACCAGTACTTGGGAGACTGAGACAAGAGGATTACAGGCTCAAGGCCAGCCTCAGCAACTTAGTAAGGCCCTCAGCAACTACTGAGACCCTATTTCAAAATAAAATAGGACTGTGGGTGTGGCTCAGAGGTAGAAAGCCCCTGCATTCAAATCCCAGTACCAAAAACAAACAAAAAAATGGTTCAGACAAAAATTTTACAGTATAAACTTTGACATATATATGACATCAAATCAAACAATTGAAATATATATACACATTCTTTTCAAACACGCAGAGAACATTTGTAAAATTAACTATTAAATAGTCAATGAATAATATTTAAACAAATATCAAAGGATTGAAATAATGCATGGCATATCTTTTAGCTTCAATGTACTTAAGCCAGAAACTAAAAACAACAAAACAAAGAAATAAGGGGGAATAGCTTCATATGTGTAGTATTTAATAAGCACATTTCTATGCTATTTATGGACCAAGTAAGATACTAGAATGGAAATTTTGTACATTTTAACTGACTGATAATAAAAATATACATAGCAAAGCTTGCAGGGTGCAGCTAATGCTATACTTTTAGATAAATGATAGCCTTTGAATATTTACATTTTCCTAGAAAGTTAAAATGATAAAATGATTGAGTCAAGGATCCATGTAAACATAGAATAATTTTAAAATAAATGCTAGGAAGTGGAACATAAAATCCAATGAAAGCAGAAGAAAAGAAATAATATAGCAACAAGCAGAAATCAACAATGCGAAAAATATACACATAATGGAGAAGGTCAACAAAAATGAAAATTGTGTTCTCAGAAAACTGGACAAGAAAAATTTACAATTACTTCATTGGACTAATCAAAAGTTGAAACAAAAACCAAAGTAATCAACTAAATTGTTATAAGCAAGTGTACTGTGTATGCAACAAATTTTTACTCTCTTTAGCTGTAAGGTAGTTTAAAATAATTGTGAAGAGGATAGGCTTGAGAATCAGGTGAGACTTTATATTTAGCCTCAAAACACATCAGTGTTATGGTCTATGGAGAGTTACATAAGTTACGCTGCCCTAGTTGACTTGGGTGTCAATTGGAAATAATGATACCAACCTAAGGTTGTTATAATTACAAGAGTTAAGTCAAATAAAGAACACAGGCTGGTGCCTGATAAATAGATAATAAATGTTATCCACTTTATTGTTATTATTATTTGGTCTATGATAGATTCAAATTTTTAAATTTAAGAAGTCATACACTTACAATATGGAAAATGGGGCTGTATTATTTCTGGTTAGTCTTTTTTTATAGATGAAACATTAAATCGCATGAGACCTGAAACCAAAAGTCTTGGATTTGAGTCCAGCTCACTCATGGTGACCATGGACAGACCGAAATTTTAATTTCAACTAAAGCCATAATATGAAAGATGATAATGCATACCAAGAGTCTTGTTTTCAAATACAGTAGATAAAGGAGGTCCTCCAATCTGATCTCCTAGGTCTCTTTCTCCTGTATACTGCCAATTATAGTAAGATTTTGTTCTGGAATATTAATCTGTGCTCAGTTGGAAATTGATCAGAGGCATTGACTGCTTCAAGAGAGTTAGATTTGTGGATAACAAAAGTTTAGAGAAAGAATAACCAACACTTCATTTTTGACATCCATAAAAAGGCCTTTGGAGCCCTAAAACTTTAATTTTGAAAACATTATTTTTTTTCTATTTGGAAGCTTTTTACAGGGAGAAGAAAGGCTCTTAAGATTCCCAAGGCCAACTCCAAAGGAAACAGAACACAGAGTATCTGCCATGCTAAATAAGCTGGAAAGAGAATAGGGAACTCTTCAATCTGCCCACCCTTGATGGTAGAGTGGTGGTGGCTAATTAAGTTTATCTGCTGCAGCCACACTATGAATGCCACCTAGAGAGATAGGAGGAAAAAGAGTAGATGAGACCAGCAAAGTAGTATTAAGAGAGCCACCATCACTGTCCTTCTTCAATTGCAGTTTATTGATACTTCCAGATGCTGTGTGACTGTCACAGGTCACTAGTGTCAAGGGGCCAGGCTAGCTGCTGCTCATGTACAAGAGTCTTGCACCTGTGGCTTCCTGCATGCTGCTATGGGGTTTTTCAACAGAAAAGACATTTGTCCATGGCCTAAGTTTTGCTGTCTTTCGTTGATGCAGCTCCACTGTGAAGAGAACACCCACATTTTAATAGATCCAGTATTTTATGACTCCTGGGAATAGCAGGTAAGTAGTTTTGTGGCGTTAGATGAGGCAGAAATTTCCCAGCATCAATTTTCTATGTATAAGAGAATGCCCCCTGAAGAGGAGACATTCAGAGTTGGTATAATTAAGTCATGAGGGTTATAATCTCATCCACAGATAAATCTGTTGTGGATTTACTGAGTGGTGACCCAGGCAGGTGGGTTGCCACTGAGGAGGTGGGTCCCTGGGGATGTGGCCTTGGGGATCGTATGTGGTCCCTCCTTCTCTTGCTCACTCACTTGCATTTGGCCTCCATGATGTGAGGAGGTCTCCTGTCTCTCTGCTTCTCATCACCATGCCTGAGCTCTGCAGATCTGGCCTGACATGGACTGAAACTGAAATCTCCAAACTCTGGGAGCAAATAAATCTCCCTTCCTTTAAGTTGTGTGGTCAGTTATCACGAATCACAGCTGTGAGAATGTCGAAACAATCTCATCACACCTGAATCCCCCTTTATCCCCTCCTCAGGTACAGTAAGTGAATTCCTACTTGTCCTTATAGATGAATGTCAGGGGTCTCATTTACTCTTAATTCTTTCTGCACATTCCCAAGGGAGTGTTGGCTACCTCCTCCCTTCTGAGTAAACCATTATGTCTTATATTCTAGCACTTGTTATAGTTTGTTGCCAATATTTGTTTACGTTTGTTTTCACTTTTAGACTATGCAATTAATAGTGTTATTTAATCTTGGCATCTCCGGCATATAATTCCTGGCACATAGAAGACACTTAGTAATTGCCAAACAAATGATTGTGTGTGTGTTTGTGTGTGTGTGTGTGTGTGTATGAATATTGTATTACTCTTCTGTAAACATTGTATTAAGGCTTACTCTCTGCAGAATCCTTTTAATTAGAGCTGAATATAAGTTTTCTGGAGATGTAGGCTTGATATTTAAATATAATGCTATTTTCCTGGTAAGACTCGTGCTCATCCGGTCTTATATGAACAATACAAGGCATTTCTTATGTGGTGTAATTTTTACTACTGTGCCTGTAGAAACCTCTTTTTGACTGAATCCTCTTATTCCAATTTGAACTTCTATCATACCCACATTTCACATATGAAAGCTTGCCAAGATTCAAAGACACGAAAGCCCCAATCAATAGCATGGGCACCAGGGAATTGGTAGGCAAGTGGAGAGACAGCCACAAGTTTCAACATAAATTTTGAGTGAGTTGTAACTTCAACTTGATTATATATCAATACTTTATTTAGAGCAAAAAGTATTTAAAAGTGCCTGCATTAGTTCTTTAAAAATCACACTATTATATAATTAATAAAGACTATTTTTTGAATTAAAGGAGTTGTAATTTTGAAATAGAGACAACTGTTATTTATTTCTCTTATCCATATATTTCCTCCTTCCTAGAAGCAAAATCATCTTCACTAGAAGCAAAATCACCTTCACTAACAGAGTTACAAACACTTCCTTCGCCTTCTTCTCTGTCAAGTAAATTTCTAGCGTTTACCTCCATGTTGGATACTCCTGGAGGTCCATGAGCAGCTTGGGGTTAAGAATTTCAAGAAGTCTGCAAAGAAGAGAGACCCATGGCCTTGGGATGTGGCTCAGTGGTGCTCGGCTAGTATGTGCTACGCTCTGTGTTTAATTCCTAGTATTTTAAGTTAACAAAAAACAAAACAGCAACCAAAAAACAGACAACAAAGATGAGAGACCCAGAGTGAATTTAATGGTGAGAGCGCTGCTACCAGGTGCAGCAGGCTGCATTAGAATTGCTGCTTAGCATTTTATGGTGGTCAGTTCTAAGAAAATGACATTTGGTTCATTTCATATACATTTCATATTCATATACAGAGATTTTAGCAAAAAGAATTACACATCATTAGTAGTCCTTTCCATAGATGTTTATGTATACAGTCATCCTTGGTATCTGAAGGAGACTGGTTCTAGGATCCCTCTGCTGATACCAAAATCTGCAGATGCTCAAGTCCCTTACATAAAATGGTATAGTATTTGCGTATAATTTATATACATCCTCTTGTACACTTTAATTGTTCTCTGAATTACTTATAATGCCAACATAAATGCTATGCAAATAGTTGTTATACTGTATTGTTTGGGGAATAATGGCAAGAAAGATATTTATATGTGTTCAGTAATTTTCCCCCAAGTATTTTGGATCTGAAGTTGGTTAAATTCATAGATGTGAATCCATAGATGTAGGATCTACCATAATTGCTAGATAATTGCCTTTACTACATAACATAGGGTCAGCTGAAAGTACAGTCTTCATCTGATAATTTAAATATTCATCTGAGAACAAAATTTAAAATGAGACCAGGAGGAAAGTAGGATCACAGATTTCATTGGTTAACAAATCAAATTAGATCTCCATTATAAACACTTGTTATGCATTTCATCTTGAAACTAATGTTTACAAATGTTCTATATTTATGATTTTCATAATGTAAATGATAGTTTGTGAAGTTGGATGGGAGTAAGGGCCAAATTCAGTGTTCCAGAACAACCTGGTCCCAGCAGGTGGGAACTGGACCCAAGATACCGTGAAGAAAAGAAGTAGACAGATATAGAATCATTGGAGAAGTCTCTCAGAGAAGCCTGGTCCCAGGCAGCAGCAAGACCAAGCAGATCCCTTTGGTTTGGGTGGAAGCAGAGGTGTGTATATTGGTCAACACAAAAGAGATTTCATCCAAGCCAGCATGTATCTGGCTCATCTCAAGCCAACATCAAAGGGTCGGCACATTCCTGGAAACAGGGCTTGGGTATAAAACTCCACACACCACTCTAATGATCTTACCTATTTATATCGCTCTGGGAAACTGTGGGTAGAGTCAACCAGGGTGAGTGAGGTTATGACTCCAGAGGATTGCAGCCATGTTTGGCTGAATACATGCACTCAGTCATGAAAAGAAATTTTAAAAATGTGTAATGAAGTATTGAGCTAGATTGTAGTGCTAGTGTTGAGGGTTGGAAACTAGTCGCTGAGGGCTGCCACAATAAGATACCATAGCCCCAGAGATGTAAGCAACAGAAATTTATTTCTCAGAGTACTGGAAGCTGGAGATGCACAGTAGGGTGTCAGCATGACCTAGTTCTGGTGAGAGTCCTTTTCATCACTGGTGTGGGTAGGTGGGAGGGAGTAAGCTCTCTCATTCTACCATCTTTCTTTTCTCTCTCTCTCTCTCTCTCTCTCTCTCTCTCTCTCTCTCTCTCTCTCTGGTATTGGGGATTGAACCCAGAGACATTCTACCTTTGAGCTACACCCCCAACCTGACTTTATTTCTTATTTGGAAACAGGGTCTCACTAGATTGATGAGAGTCTCATTACTTGCTGAAGCTGCCCTCGAACTTGCGATTCTCAGCCTCCCAACTACAGGTATTATAGGTATGTACCACCACGCCTGGCCTATCATGCTTCTTCTATAAAGGGCACACATTCATCGTAAACATTCCTCCCTCATGGCCTAATTATCTCCCAAAGACCCCCATCTCCAAATCATCATGGGGATTAGAATTCCAAGGTATGGATTTTAGAGGGACACAAACATGTGATCCATAATATGGGGAAAATAAACAAAATGGATGAGGGCAAATGGATGTGAAAAAAAAATGGTTGCTTTCTAGAGAAATTTGGGAGACACAAAATTATGGAGAGAGAAATCTCAAGGACCAGGAGCAGGATGGTTGGAAATTCCTGAAAGTGCATTGTTGAAAAATTGAAGTTAGCAATCTGCAGAATTAACATTCCTCTTCTTATCTTCTACAAAGCTTTTGGATCAAAAGTATGGATCAAAAATTATCACAAGGAAGCCAACTTAAAATGAGCCAAGTTATTTAGCCTGTAATCCCCTATGTTGACTGATTGTCAAACTGGTTACTAAATCATTTGATTTAATAAACTTTTGTAGTTTTCGCTTTGTTCTATGTCTTCTGCTGGACTCTGAGTATGGGAATGAGTGGAAAATGGTGAGCTCCTCTTGGAGATCAGAGAGCTGTTTTCTAAGGCCCTGCTGGTTGCGAGTAGCAGAGCCAGCATGGGAATCCAGCATTCTTCTCAAGAAGCCAAACTGCTTCTGAAGTTAAAAGTCTGCTCAGTACCACAAACAGAATGCTACACAGTCAAAGAGGCAAATCAGCACCTTTAACTTATGGTTCGTTAAGAAGGGCCTAGGTATTTGGGACTAGTAAAAGCAAACTTGCAGAATTCCAGGAAATGGGCCTTAAAGTCCCCACACTGTGGATCAAATTATAAACCTGAGAAGCATCCTCAGACGCAAGTACGACAACATCAGAGGTATTGGTTTTAAAATACAAAGGCACCAAAGCAAGCATTTAAAGTATCAAGACAAGCACTTAAATGTAATTGAGGTCCTGTCTTAATTACTTAATTTAAGTACATCTACATATGGGGAATAGGAAATTTGCAATGTCCAGCTTGAAACAGCTCTTCTTGCTCCTCGCTGTAGGGAGAGACTGTTAAGACTTGGAGGCTGATTGCACAGGAGTTCGTTCATCAGGAAAATGAAATAGTCATAGCAGGGAAAAGGGAACTCTCAATTATTAAGTATCATCCATCGGCCCCAAGTTTATGTGTGTTCTGCCATTTATCGTCAAAATAACAGTGTATGGTGGGCGTTATTGTTTCCCTTTTTTTTGAAAGCTAAATTCACATATCTTAAATTCAATGCTTAAGGACACAGTTTACAAGTGGTAGAGCCAGAAATGGAGCACTTGGCTGGTCTGATGTTAAGGTTTATGTTGTTTGCGAATACCACAATACCTCCAAGGATGAGAGCAAGCTGTGAATGAGAGAAAAATACATACGGTGGTGAAATGGGGGAGTGAAAGTGGAGAAAGGCAAGCATTGAGATGTTTGTTCAGTTAATAAATACATCAACCAACGGTCTGGGTTTGTTAGGTAGTTACACAGACATGAGCGAGGGTTGAGGGTAAGTCTCTCTATTAGGAGTGAGGAAAAGTCACTCCACCTTGGGTGATGGGAACCCCACTTGTAACCCACCTCCTTCGTAGCCTGATACTGCTTCTTTTTCTTTTTCCTCTCCTTCTCTTTCTCCTCCCTCTTTCCCTTTCCCTTTCCCTTCCCCCTCTCCCTCTTCCCCTTCCCCTTCCTCTTCCCCTCCTCCTCCTCTCCTCTCTCTCTTTCTCTTTCCCTCTTTCTCTCTCTCTCTCTCCCTCCCTTTCTTTCTCTCCTTCTCCCTTTCTGTGTGCATTCTACCTCTGAGCTACACCCCTAACCCTATTTTATTTTATTTTTTTGCGGTACTGGGGATTGAACTCAGGGGCATTCTACCTCCGAGCTACACCCTCCAGCCCTATTTTTTTATTCTTTATTTTGAAACCGAGTCTCACTAAGTTGCGGAGTGCCTCACTAGGTAGCTGAGGCTGGCCGCGAACCCGGATCCTCCGGTCTCAGCCTCCCGAATGCTGGGATTACAAGCGTGCGCCACCACGCCCGGCTCCTATTTTATATTTTGAAACAGAAACTCACTAAGTTGCCAAGGGTCTTGCTATATTGCTGAGGCTGGCCATGAACCTGCAATCCTCCTGTCTCAGCCTCCAAAGTACTATGATTACAGATGTGCATCACTGTACTCAGATAGAGACAGTTTAGTTCAATTGACCATTTTAATTGATTTATTTGTATTTTATTGTTAAGTTTTAAATTCTTTGTATATTCAAATAAAAATACCTAGGAATAAGTCCAACCTAAGGAGGTAAAAGACCTCTACAGTGAAAATTACAAAACACTAAAGAAAGAAATTGACGAAGATCTTAAAAGATGGAAAGATCTCCCATGCTCTTGAATAGGCAGAATAAATAATATCAAAATAACCATTCTACCATAAGTGGTATACAGATTCAATGCAATCCCTATTAAAATACCAATATTATTTTTCACAGAGCTAAAAAATTAGTCCAAAAATTTATATGAAAAAACAAAAGAACAGGAATAGCCAGATAAATTATCAGCAATAAGAATCATGAAGGAGGCATCATGATTCCTGACCTCAAATTATACTATAGAACTATAGTAATAAAAACAGCATGGTATTGGCACAACCACAGACACATAGACTAATGAAACAGAATGCACGATACAGAAACAAATCCACACACTTATAGCCAGTTGATTTTTGACAAAGGTGCCAAAACATACACTGGAGAAAAGACAACCTTTTCAAGACTGGTTAACTAACATTCATAGAAAAATTGAATTAAACCTCAGTCTCTCAATGTGCACAAAAGTCAGCTCAAGATGGATCAAAGATCTGGAAATTAGATCAGAGACTTTGAAATTACATAGGAATAATACTTCAACATATAGACACTAGTAGAAACTTCTTCAATCAGACCTCTAAAAATTAGGAAGTTAAAACAAGAATTAGGCCGGGCGTGGTGGCGCACGCTTGTAATCCCAGCATTCGGGAGGCTGAGACCGGAGGATCCGGGTTCGCGGCTAGCCTCAGCTACCTAGTGAGGCACTCCGCAACTTAGCGAGACCTGGTTTCAAAATAAAAGAATAAAAAATAGGGCTGGGGGTGTAGCTCGGAGGTAGAATGCCTCTGAGTTCAATCCCTGGTACCGCAAAAAAAAAAAAAAAAACAAAAAAACAAGAATTAGTAAATGGGATAACATTAAATTAAAAAGTTTCTGTGCAGCAAAAGAAATCATTAAAGGCCTACTAGCTACTATTCCGAAAGAAGACTAATATCTATTACTTAAGAAAAATAGTTATAAATTGCTCGCCTATTACCCAGGGGCAGAACAACCACACATATCTTTATATAGTAAATTAAGTTTTTTCTTTTTTAATTCATTGATTGTTAATAATCAGCCGATCCATTTGGAGACCTTTATTATTTTCTGCTGTGATTGCTTCAGAAAGAAGAAGAAATCTCAAAGCAATGATGAATTTTCTCCATAAATAACCTTGATACAGATATATGAATAAGACCAGGCTATCTGTAAGGATACTATTGGGAATATTGAAAAGAATGTGATCTATTACTTCAAAGAGCTTATCCCCTAATTAGGGAAACAAGACCTGATCAAGACCAAACAACCAAAATACCTCTGAGCTTCCTGGAATTTACATCAGAAATATGAGCATCCTTGCAGTGATTGAAAGCATGACAGTTTTAACTAAGAGCTAGTTTGCAGAGTGATACCTCAGCATAAAGATATACTTTGATGGCCATAATCTTTGTCATTCTGCTTCAGTGACATAAAACTGGATCAGATGTCAGTGTATCAGAGACTCTTCCTAGCTGATTAGGTTGCTGTAGACAAAGGCTATACTCTAAATTAGCTCGAGCAGTCTAATCAGAGTGAACAGACCACTTGAGTCTGTGATGGAGATATATTGGCAGCTGATGAAGGCTGTCTAGAGGGATTTCAGTGAAGAACCGAAGTATATAAATGCTGAAAGCAGTTTGATTCCAATGTAAGGATTAAGGGTGATTTAGAAGAAAATATTTATGTTAAAGGAAATATTACGTTAAATATCTCTCTGAATGTTATTTTCTTTGAAGTTTGTCATATAGAAGTTTTAAGAATCATGCAAAATAATTTTTATCGCCTCTTTCGTGTGTGACTTAAAATATGTTTTAAGAACATAATCATGCTCAGGGATATTTTCACTGCTGAGACTACATCATCAAGATATCCACTGCCATCTGGAGCAGAATACCCAAATTGAAGTTTCAGATATTTTGACCAAGGAAGCCACTTGCATCTTGTTTCTGCATCTCACAACGAACTCTTTCAGAATATATTGATTTTTTCATATGTTTTTGAACCTAAATAGAAAAAAGAAAAAAAAAAAAACTATCCAAGTCAGGTTTCCTGAGAAAGAAAATCTAAGTGTAGATTTCTCTGCAGGTTTGTTGGCGAGCACTGTCAGATCGAGGTCAGTAGTGGAGCACAGAGAGAGTGCGGGCAGGAGGACTGACCTCTGATGAACCCCAGCACAAGCCTCAGCTGGTCCCGAGGAGAGCTGTAGTGCTGGGGTGGCTCCTCAGAGCTGGACAGTTATCCCTAGCCATCAAACAGTGATTTGTATGGGTTGATCATGGGAGGCAGAGGCAACCTTGGATGAGAGGGCATGCTTCATTCTGCTAAGGGCCTTCGACAGAGGTCTCAACTGAGCCCCTTGAACCATTAGCTTGGGCTTCTAGCACTTGAGAAAGTCAGTACCTAGGCATCCATGTGGTTCGCTGATTGAATGTCTCAGGTCCATTTGTTTTGCATGGTAAGTTTTAGAAATGGCACCTCCAAGATTCCAATGGATCTTTCTTTGGAGGGACTTGCCTGAGAAAGTTCAGTAGAATGCACCACAGCACTATCCTAGCAATCTGTCTCCAGACTACAACTGACACTCATTGTCTCCTTCCTCTACTACCCTCTGCTACTCGTGCCCTATGACTTTACCTACTATCCCTTTGGATCTAGATTACTTAGCTTGATAAAATGATTCAACCTCTAATTTTGAGATATCTGAATTCCTGGTTACTAGATCCAGAGCTATTGCACATGTCATTTTATAAAATTAGACACTCCAGTGATCGCCTGTGTACCAAGTGTATACTTCAATGTTTGAGAGCCTTACCTTCTCTTACTGGATACAGTCCGTGGCTCCTAACAATAGGGCTACTCCTTCCCTTCCCTGCTGTTCTCTTGTCATAAAGAGCCAGATGTGGCCAGGTAAATGTCTTGGCTCATAGTTCAATGCAATTCTTGTTTTATTCCCTAGTGAAATATTTTTTTCTGTTGGGAATTAGACTGGTAAACCTCAAGAGTTTAGAGTTGATGGAATGGGAAGCAAAAATTCCCCAAATGGAACCACTTCTACATTAAGTTTATGGTGTCTAGATCCACATATTTTGTTTATGACAACTATAATATAACAATATGGTTGTAGATGTAGGATATATCCTCATTGTGAAGGCGATTTTCTATCCGTACGAAGGCTCATCTCTCATTAGGTTGCCTGTTCTTTCCAAAAGTTGCTTCATCACTCTACTCAACTAGTAGCTGTGGATGGTGTAGTGTATGATGGGCCCAGTCTATAATACCCACTTCCATGTCTCCTTTTCTGCAAGGTGAGCTTCTTGGTTTGCAGCAATGCTAGATGGGTTCTTAGGTTGGTGGGTGCAACACTCTGCAATTCCTGGCATATTCTATAGGGCAAGCCCATCCTTGAAACATATGTCCATCTTGCTCTGAATAATGACTCCTCCCAGAGTTCAGGCTCCAGTGAAACTAACTTGATACGGAATCATTTTTTTGGTCTCATTGAGGGATGATGTCCTATCTGGATTCCGCAATGATTTCTTTCTGTCTCTCCAGATCTATGTGGAGGGCTGGTTGGACCTTTGGCAGCAGTATCAGGGAACAGATCAACCTTGGGGAGGAAGTGCTCATGCTGGATCCATGTAGAATGGGATTGTCTTTGTTCTGCCATCATAGATCCTGGGTTCTGGGCCTATTCTGTCAACTCTGGGGTGGTCATTTGCGGGGGCTGGCTAACATGACCTGATTGGGGCACTCTGAATCAGGGTTGTTGAGTTCCACTTTTGTGGAACATGTGCTCTCTTCTTTGACTAATCAGCCAATCTCTTCTCCACTGTCTAGATGAATTCATATTTTTAAATATAAATAAATATATTTATGCATATATATATTTTTTCTTTGCAGACTATTTCTCTTTTTAATACAACATGGATGATCAGACACACCACACACATCTCTGCCCAGTATCAGGATTTCTACTCATTGCTGTCTTTCAGCTAGCCCGTTTTCACTTGGTAACACATACACCAAAATGACCCCTTTCCAGACTGAGCCATACAGACCAAGAGCAGCCTAATCTGTCTCCCTTACCAGGCCAAAAGGGCCCCACATCAGGCCATGAGAGTGATTGCAGGTGTAATTTTGGCAGCTGTCCATGGGGCCTGGGCATCCTGGCTGCAATGCATGGTGCATTTGCCTCTGGGCTTGCTTGTACCGTATCATCAACATCCTACTTCCCTTAGATTTTTGAGCACAAAGTCACTTATATTCTAATTAAGTTACTTAGAACCAGCTCTCTCCTTTTGGTTTTTACATTTAAGATTTATTAGTGGTACAGGACAGAGTTTATTCTAGGGCTAATCACTGAGCAAATACTTTTCTGAGCACTACATCATGAATTATGAGATTGCCCAGAGTGGATGGAGGGAACGAGTGTCCCTTTCTACACATGAGCTCCAGTGCTGTTTCCTCTAATCCGTTCAGGTGGTTCTTTCCTGGGTCTCAGGTGGTTTTCTCACATGTATGTGTTAATCAGCACTCAGCTAAGTATTCCCAGGGAGGCTCTGCAGATCTCTGGAGTCTCCTCTTTTTGCCACTTTCTGGTCTCCCGTGAATCGCCTTTGTTTCCCCCTGACTCTCAGCTTGTCCTCAACTATGGAAGTCTGCTGAGTTCTGCCCCCGATTCCCATCTTTGAGCCCTAGCTTGGAAACTTGCTAGGGAGTAACTCAGAGCAATCGCAGGGCTAGCTTTCTGCAAAAGAGAGGTCACAGCAAACATTTTGATTTTAAAATGAAACAAAAAAAAT
Organism: Graphiurus murinus; assembly: GCA_004027655.1. Classification (NCBI taxonomy): domain Eukaryota; kingdom Metazoa; phylum Chordata; class Mammalia; order Rodentia; family Gliridae; genus Graphiurus; species Graphiurus murinus. The sequence goes on from PVLC010001063.1 coordinate 149,822, forward strand.
CTTGGATAGTTCATTGTCCCTTATGTCTAAAATTTGTGAATCGAAAGTTGATGATGCCCATGCTTACTATTTACCCCAGGATGATTTAGCCCATCTCATGCCCTCCCATAGCACCTTGTGCACTCATTATGATGATAGTTACTTATGGACTTATTATTTGGCTGGTTGATGTTACTCCTTGCTAAGGGTTCTCTGAATTCTGATATTGAAATTATGGCTTCTCCTTCCACTTCTCTATCCCAAGGCAGCAGATCAAAGGAAATCAATCATGTACTGGCTCAGTGGGCAGGAAACAGTTATTCCTGGACCCTGGAAGGCACATCCTCAGCACATCCTTTTTACCATGGCTCCTCCTGCCTTTTCTTGTTGGGCGTCAGTGTTCTAACCTGGTTCTCTAGTCTCCCATCAATTATGAGCAATTTCTTCTTCCACAATACATCCAGAGTACATTACATCTATTAAGGCTCAGCAAAACAATGTACCCAACTCTGCGTTATGGTTACATATGTTTCCTTTTGCAAATAGGCTGTAGGCCAGTGGAGAGCAAGAACTGTGGCTTATTCATCTTTGTGTTCTACAGGATCAAGAACAACTGTAGATGTCAAATAGAAGCTGCATTAAATTTAATCAATCATCAAATATTTTTAGCACCTTTTTGTGCTAAAAGAATATATTATCTGCTCACCTGAGCATGTCACAGTCATTAAGTACAACAGAGAAGTCATAGAATCAGCTTCTCTTGACCAAAGCCTTTATGAGAGAACTTTTTTTTTTTTTTTTTGTGATACTGGGGATTGAACTCAGGGGCATTCTACCTCTGAGCTACACCCTCAGCCCTATTTTTTATTCTTTATTTTGAAACCGAGTCTCACTAAGTTGCGAAGTGCCTCACTAGGTAGCTGAGGCTGGCCGCAAACCCGGATCCTCTGGTCTCAGCCTCCCGAATGCTGGGATTACAAGTGTGTGCCACCATGCCCGGCTATGAGAGAACTTTTGAAGACACAGTATTTTCTGTCCCATATCATATGGAAATAAAATCATTCACATCCCACTTTTCAAAGAGATCTCATCTTCTCTGCAAAACTTACTGGTCTTTAAAATTGAAATCTGTAAGTTGACATAGATAATGGCTAACTCTCTCCTCTTTGCTAGATATCTTTTCAAGTGAATTTAAGTTGAGTTTTAAATTTTTTTCACCCTAGCTCATTGCTTCTTCTTCTAATTCTGGGATTGAAATCTGTGTTCTCTTACTCCTCTACTTACTTTCTGGAAGGATGGCTGTTACTCTATATATGAAGATAGTTTCCAAGTCTTCAGGACCAGGCCCAGTATCTCAGCTGTGCACCAGTTTTACCTCTGCTATTCCTTGAGTGGCGTGAGCACACCCATAAACTGCCATCCATCACAGCTCCATCTGGAACACAGTGAACTCCCCACCTTTTAAGTTGTCACCTTGTCATTTTCCCACCATCGTTAAAATGAGAATCATCCCCCAGACTTGAAAAGTAGGATATATTTTTGTCTCCCTAGTTTATTACCAGGCTTATACTGATCAAATCTACTCAAGTCACGGGGCCCCCAGAGTCAGAGTTTTCTGCAGCTGGGCTCACCTGTGTACGTGCCCAACAAAGAAACAGAGCAGACTCGTTTAGAACTCAATAACAGACTCAATCTTCAGGAAGGAATAAAGTCAGCTTCACACCACCATTTCTCAGTGGTATTTCTGAACCTTAACCTATCCTGCTCTAATTGACCAGGTAGAAGGAACTTGGGGCTAGCATGAATTTCCTTCTACCCACAGAGATCCTGCTCTTTTGGATTAGTTTACTGTTGATGTTTTGTATCTGATCCACTGAAGGACAATATGGTGGATGAATTTAACTGAAGACAATAAATAACCATGAAACCCTGATGTAAAAGTATTAAAAAGAGACAAAATACAGAAATATAAACATGTGTTTTGATAGGGAACCTAAAGTGCGTGCGTGTGTGTGCGTGCGTGTGTGCGTGTGTGTGTGTGTGTGTGTGTGTGTGTTACTGGGAATTGAATGAAGGGGCATTCTGCCTCTAAGCTACACCTCCAGACCATTTTTATTTTTATTTTTATTTGTAGTATAGGGGATTGAACCCAGAGGCATCCTACCTTTGAGCTACACCCCTAGTTCAATGTTATTTCTTATTTGGAAACAGGGTCTCACTAGATTTACAAGAGTCTCACTACTTGCTGAAGCTGTCCTTAAACCTGCAGTTTCCCTGTCTCAGCCTCATAAGTACTGAGATTACAGGCATGTACTACCTGAGGCCCTGTTTATTTTTTATTTTGAAACAGGGTCTCACTAAACTGTTGAAGGCCTTGCTAATTTGCCAAGGCTGGCCTTAAACCAGTAATCTTCCTATCTTAGCTTCTCAAGTACTGGGATTACAGGCATGCACTCAATTTTTTCCTTCATGTTTTTTTGGTCATTATTTTATATTGTGTGGTGTGCTATCTTATATTAATACATGGGTTAACATTTTGTCTCATTTATTATAATATCTTGCCTTTATGCTATTACTATTGATTATTAAATGGAATATTCCTTTTGTTCCAAATCATCATTAAGTTTTAAACTATAAAGCACCACAGCAACAAAGAACTTCTTCTTGCCTGAAGACAACAACCTGATCCAGAGCGAGTTACTCAAGTACACAGAGCAGGCCCTCAGAGCTCCTGCCACGTCTTACTCCTTAGTAATATTACTCTCTTTTGTATATATTCAGAGTCAAATTCTTCCTCTCCCCCAATAATTCCTAATTCTCTGTTTTGTCTTCACTCAAGTGTGAAAGCACATGCACATTTCTAGTCCCAGTGAACTGCCACGCCATTTGTTTCTGAGATACCACTTCCATTCATTTTTTTTCCCATGTCATTGTAACAGTCATTGATATGTCCAAATCTTGAATATAATGCCTTTATAATTGCAATTAATTCCTCATGGACCCTTGGATTCCAGTCTCTTCTCTTGACCAGGAACCAACAGATTTGTTTTTCTAAAGGGATACCACTTCACTTTATTTCCTGCTCAACTAGACACCGATGTCTTATTGCTATTGTGACACAATTCTAATTTTATAGCCTGATATTCATTGTTATAATGTGCAACCAATCAACAGTTAAGTGTTGAACTGCATGTAATAGAGTTTTCTTTCTGCTATAAGGTTTTATAATTATGTATTTGCTTTCCACATTTCATCTCTTACTTCTCACTGTAGGGTTTCACTCACTTTGTCTTTTGGCTAAACTAATTTTTTTCCAAAATATGCACTTTTACTTGTCTTTGTGGCTTTATAACACTTATTCATTTTGATTGAAATGCTCATTCATTCCACTTTTCTGTGTTAGAAATTCTATTTATTCTTCCTGGTAAAACTCAAACAACAATTTGTTTTGATTCTCCTGGGTAGAACTATATACTCCTCTTCCCTCTGTGTTTTTTTTTAATTACTTTCTTCCTACTTATACTAAGTAAGTTTAATAATTATTTAAATGCCTATTGTCTTCCATTGTATTGATAAAACATTGTTAAGTTAGAGACAAGTTGATTCCTTTGTTTTCCTCTCCTATTTCCCAAGGTGATTCCTACTCACCTTCTAAATCATAGTCTAAGTTTCTCTTCCTGCTGGGAAGTTTTCCTTGAGCCCCAGGCACATGTTATCCGTCCTAAAAACATTTCTTACAAATTTCTCCTTAATGGAATACCATACACAGTTGTTTAAGGGTTTCATTGCCTGATTGTACATGGTCTGTTTCACTGTAGTGTTCCTTGTAATTGGCCCAATATTTAGCATTCAGTAATAAATGCATGGTCAATGAATGATTGAATTTATTTTTTGCTCACTTTTGTAATTATAATAGGACCAAGCCATATGTATTTGATAGATTTAGCCTCCCACAAATGTTTGTAATGACATGTACAGATGCTTCTCCACTCATGATGAAGTTATATCCTAGTAAACCCATCATCAGTAAACAGTAAGTCAAAAATGAATTTAACAACTGACAAACTTATTATAAAGCCAAAAATGTGTAAGCTGAATCATTGTAAGTCCAGGTGTTCTTTAACCTTTCTTGGAGTTCTATCCTGATAAATAGGTCGTAAAGCCAAAAAATCAAAAGTAGAACCAGTGTAAGTGGGAGGCTGCGCATAGCTGAATTGAATACTGTCAAGAAGTGACACATAGACTAAGTGCTCCCGATATTTGTTGAATGATGCAAGAAGTAAATGGACAAAAGCAGCATCCATGTGATGTCACCAACAGGACACCCAACAGAGACTTAGAACATCTGAAAGTATTTGTACCACTCTCCTACTGAATGACTTGGAGGAACTTGCTCAGTGATTTTGTGTCTGAACAATAAATCCTCTGCTATCTGCTGGTTTAAAAAAAAAGAAGAAGCAAGCCGAGCGTGGTGGCGCACGCTTGTAATCCCAGCATTCGGGAGGCTGAGACCAGAGGATCCGGGTTCGCGGCCAGCCTCAGCTACCTAGTGAGGCACTCTGCAACTTAGTGAGACTTGGTTTCAAAAATAAAGAATAAAAAATAGGGCTGGGGGTATAGCTCGGAGGTAGAAAGCCCCTGAGTTCAATCCCCAGTACCGAAAAAAAAAAAAAAAAAAAAAAAAAAAAAAAAAAAAAAAAAAAAAAAAAAAAAAAAAAAAAAAAAAAAAAGAAGAAGCAAATCTCAGATGTAAGGAGCTTTTTCAGAATGCTGCAGTTCCTAGATTGAAAGAAAATGGATGTGGACGTCTCTATATACTGCCCAGTTTCCTCAGCTAGGGAGGAAATTTTCCATATTTGTTTGAAAAAAGAGTATTAGACTGAGAAAGGTCAGAGGGCTGGATTTTTCTCTCTTCCAGAAAGTGTAAATCACGAACAATAGTTGGTTTCTCCATAATAAATATGATACCTTAGATTCCTTCATTGTAGGATTTCTTCCCCACTCCCCAACATTAAATATTGTAAAGATTTAAATAGAGGTTTTTAATCATATACCAGAACTGTGATGGTATTCTATATATTTGTAACACAAGAGTCCATGTACTTCTTAACCTAACTGTCTTTTATATTGTCCATACATAACACTTCACAAAGTCTTAATAGCTCAGAAGCTTAAGGAACTCTTTGAAATTCTAAAGACAATGTTGTGTTTGTATTTTTCTGGGGGAAAATTAGCACTGTTTTAAAAAATGAGGCTTTCAGATGTGTTAAAATTTTATCTATAAAAAGATGTGAAAATGTCTAAGAACTTGGGAAAAACAATCCTTGGAGGATAAGCTTAACAAATAGCAACAGATGTGAAATCAGAGGAATTTGCAAAGACATAGGAGAGGTAAGAAGGCCAGTCCTGCACTCAGACCAAGTTGACCATGTTGACTCTTAATTTACACCTTCCAACAATCTGTATGATTTGCTTTCCCAATATTCCCATTAGCATTCTTGCAACTATAATCTAAAAGACTGACCACGTATCTTAGAGGAAAGAAAGTTTATTTATTTTTTTGCTCTTGTGAGTTCAGTTCATATGAGACCTGGGACTGAGGATCTCAGGGCAAGGTAGTGGGAAGCAGAGAGAGGGAGAACACATGGGCTGCGCTCTGCTCTTCACATCATGGAGGCCAGAAGCAAGAGAGATGGGGGAGGAGGAATCACTTATATAATCTCTAAGGCTGCACCCCAGGAACCCACCTTCAGCTGCATCCCACTGGCCTGGGTCACCACCTAGATAAATCTATCATAATGGATTATCCACTGCTGGTATTGCAATCCTCATGACTCAATTATCCCAGCTCCACACATTAACAAAGGAGCTCTTTACTGGACATTTTATAGCCAACTATAACACTCATCCTAAAGGAAACCAGGATAATTATATCAGAAGGGTGACCGTCTTACTCTGTTTTGTGCTGCTGTAACACAAATGCCTGAGACTGGGTAACTTATGGAGAACAGAAGCTTTTTTCTCATAGATCAAGATCAATTCCAAGATCAAGGTGCCGGCAAGTAAGTTTGTCTGGTGGGGTTACTCTCTGTTTTCAACATGGTGCCTTGAAGATATACCCTTCAGAGGAGAGGAGAAGCATTGTGTTCTCAGGAGGTATACAGAAGAAGGACAAGCTTGCCAAATGTAGCTGGAAGCCTCTTTTTATAAGGGCTTTAATCTCATTTACAAGGGAGGAACCTTCTTGGTCTAATCACTTCTTAATGCTATCACATTGGAAACACCTGAATTCCTGAATTTTGAAGAGGACAAATTCTTTCTTTTTTTTTGCAGTACTGGGGATTGAACTCAGGGGCATTCTACCTCCGAGCTATACCCCCAGCCTTATTTTTTACTCTTTATTTTGAAACTGAGTCTCAGTAAGTTGCAGAGTGCCTCACTAGGTAGCTGAGGCTGGCCGCGAACCCAGATCCTCCGGTCTCCGCCTCCCGAGTGCTGGGATTACAAGCGTGCACTACCACAAATTATAACCATATCATTCTTCCCCTGGATCACCTAATCCATGTCCTTCTCACATACAAAATACATTTATGCCCCAATACAGATCCCAATTAAGACCCTCCCCCACCATCAGGTCTTAAATTGTTCCAGCAACAACTCAAAAGTCTAAGGTCAAGTCTCATCTAGATAACATCTAAATTATACGTGGGTGAGACTCCAAGGTATGCTTCATCTGGAGACAAATGTCTCTTCAAGCTGTGAACTTGTGACTTCAAATACATTATGTGCTTCCAAAATACAGTGAAATGGGCACAGGATAGACATTCCTGTTCCAGAAGGGAGAAAGAGGAAAGAAGAAAGGGGTAACTGGTTCCCTGTCAAACCCAACAGGGCAAACAACATTAAATCTGAAGGTTTGAAATCATCTTCTTTAACTGATTCTGGATGTTCTTCCTTCCAGAAGCAACAAGGCAGGGGTTGTATCCCAAGACCTCAAGGGACCTCACCCCTAGGGTTTTCTGGGTGCAGCCCACACTGCAGGTCTCCTGGAAGGGAGCCAAGAGCTTTGGTTTTCCCAGACTGGCACTGGCTCCCTTGGATATGGCTCTGGCGGGGAATCTCTTCAGTGCCCCACCTCTACCATAGCTCTTGGCTTGCGCCCCAGTGTTGTCTGAGGTTTCCTCTGAAATGCTGGTGGAGGTAGCTTTGCCTCCACAGCCCATACACCTGAACACCTCAGGTTAGTACCACATGGATGCTGCCAGGGTTTACGGTTTGCACCAGTCAGAGCAGTGGTCTGCGCCACACCTGGGTCCATCGGAACCACAGCTGAGGAGGCCAAGTGGTGCTGCACTAGAATGCAGGGAGCAGAGACACAAGGTGGCCCCGGGCAGTGGACAATGAGCCCCAAGCTCCCACAAGTGCTCTTCCCTCCAAACTGTTCTGCCTTCTAGGTCCTCTAGCCCTTGCAGAATGAGATCAGCAGGGCCATCTTGCAGATCTCTGAAATATCTCCGGTGCATTCTCCCATTGTTTTTAATTTAATTGTGTGTGTGTGTGTGTGTGTGTGTGTGTGTGTGTGTGTGTGGTACTGGGGATTGAACATGGGAACATTATGCCTCTGAATTACACCCCCAGCTCTTTTTTATTTTATTTTATTTTTATTTTGAAAGAGTCTCACTAAGTTGCTGAGGGCCTCGCTAAATTGCCAAGGCTACTCTTGAATCTGAGATCCTCCAATCTCAACCTTCTATGTTTCAAGATTACAGAAGAGCATCACCATGCTCACCTTCCCATTGTGTTAATGAATAGCATCTGTCTTCCTTCTGACAGGCTAGCCTCCTTATCAAATAGTTGCTTAGCCATATCCTAGATTTCTTTTTTTTTTTTGCTAAGCATGGCTTTTTATCATTATTATTATTATTATTATTATTATTATTATTATTATTCTTTACACGGCCAGCCTGAAAATTTCCCAAATCTTTATATGTTGCTTCTCATTTAATAATAAATTCTGTCTTTACTGTTTCTCTTCTAGCATTTGATGGGCAGTTAAGAGATATCACATAGCATCCTGAAAACATTGCTGCTTCGAGATTTCTTCCACTAACTAGCCTCGTTCATTGCTTCCAAGTCCTGCCTTCCACAAAGTCCTAGGACACCAACATAATTCAGTCAAGTTCTTTGCCATTTTGTGACAAAGATGACCTTTTCTCAGTTTCAAACACCCTGTTCCTCATTTTTTTGTCTGTGATCTCATTAGAATAATCTGTGTCCACTTAAAAGGTCTTTAAGAAGGATGAGACTTCTTCTTCAGGAAGATCTCCACCAATGAGGCTTCCTCTTCAGGAAGGTTTCCACCAATGAGGATTTCTCTTCAGGAAAGTTTCCTCCAATGTGGCTTCCTCTTCAGGAAAGTATCCACCAATGAGGTTTCCTCTTCAGAGAAGTGTCCACCAATAAGGCCTCCTCTTCAGGAAGGTGTCGACCAATGAGGCTTCCTCTTCAGAAAGGTGTCCACCAATGAAGCTTCCTTTTTAGGAAAGTTTCCTCCAATGAGGCTTCCTCTTCAGGAATGTGTCCATCAATGAGCCTTCCTCTATTACACCATTACTTTTTGTTTTATATTTAGGGCAAAATGAGCTTTTCCCAGCATTCAGCATTCACTTCTAAATTGTTCCAGTCTCTACCCATTTCCCAATTCCAAGGACACTCCTACATTTTCAGGTATTTATCAAGGCAACAACCCCCTCCTCTCAGTGCCATTTTTTGCCTTATTCTGCTTGGTGCTGTAACAAAAACATTTGAAACTGGATGACTTTCAAAAGACAAAAACCTACCTCACTGTTCTGAGGCATCCCAGCTCAAGGGGCCAGCAGGTTCAGTTGTCTGGTGAGAGCTGCTCTCTGCTATTTTAGCATATTTCTGCTATTTTGAAAGTAAACGGAAAGCTACTTGGTAGTATTTTTGAAATTTTCATGTAGAGGGGCCTTTTTGAGAAATGGTATTAATTTCTAATTTAATTGAATTATTGTCAGAGTTTGTTTTTTTGTACCTTGAGGTATAGAGAGGAGGAAAGCTGTGTCCCCACAGTGCAGAATGCAAAAAGGCATTGAATTCTGAGTAAAATTCTGGCAGGAGGTTTGGATAAGATTTTTCTCCAAGGCCTCAGGCATTGGAAGCTCAGTCCCCCAGGTGGTAGAATTTAGAAGTGGGAGAACCTTTAAAAGGAAGGGTCTACCCTAAGTTGAGTCAAGAAGATATTGAAAACTTAAACCAACCAATAACAATAAAAGAAATAGAAACAGCAATAAAGAGTTTACCATTTATAAAACATTTTTTATAAAATGTTTTTTATAAAACATTTTTAGAAGAGTTAATCCCAGTACTCCTCAAGCTATTCCGTGAAATAGAAAGAAACGGGACCCTTCCAAACACATTCTATGAAGCCAACATCACACTAATACCAACACTAAATAAAGACAGCTCAAGAAAAGAAAATTATAGGCCTATGTCATTGATGAATTTAGATGCAAAACTGCTAAGCAAGATACTAGTAATGCACATTCAAAACCACATCAAGAAAATTATACACCATGACCAAGTCGGGTTCATCCCTAGGATGCAAGGCTGGTTCAACATTAGAAAAACAATACACGTAATTCACCACATAAATAGACTCAAAGACAAAAATCACATGATCATCTCAATTGATGTTGAAAAAGCATTTGACAAGATCCAACACCCATTCATGCTAAAAGCACTACAGAGAATTGGAATAGAAGGAACATACCTCAAAATCATAGAGGCAATATACAATAGGCCTACAGCCAGCTTCATATTAAATGGAGAAAAACTGTAAGAGTTCCCACTAAAAACAGGAACAAGACAAGGATGTCCATTATCACCTCTTTTGTTCAATATAGTACTTGAGACTCTAGCCAGAGCAATAAGGCAAGAGAAGGAAATCAAAGGGGTAAAAATAGGGAAAGAAGAACTAAAACTATCCCTTTTTGCAGATGACATGATACTATACTTAGAAGACCCAACAAACTCAACCAAAAAACTTATAGAACTGGTCAACAAATTCAGCAGAGTGTCTGGATACAAAATCAATCTTAAAAAAATCAGAAGCCTTTCTATATGCCAACCATAAATAAACCAAAAAAGAAATCCAGAAAGCAATTCCACTCACAATAGCACCCCGAAAAATAAAATACTTAGGGATAAACCTAACCAAGGAGATTAAAGAGCTCTATAAGGAAAATTATAGAAAGATGAAGAAGGAAATTGATGAAGACCTTAGAAGATGGAAGGATCTACCATGCTCTTGGATAGGCAGAATAAATATCATCAAAATGGCCATCCTTCCAAAACTGATCTATAAATTCAATGCAATACCCATGAAATTGCCAAGGACGCTCCTCACAGATATAGAAAAATCAGTCCTTAAATTCATCTGGAAAAACAAAAAGCCCAGAATAGCCAAAGTAGTTCTTAGCAATAAAAATCATGCAGGAGGCATCACAATACCTGACTTTAAACTCTACTACAAAGCCACAGTAATAAAAACAGCATGGTATTGGCACAAAAACAGACACATAGACCAATGGAGCAGAATAGAAGACTCAG
>PVLC010001064.1:0-107331 GCA_004027655.1 Graphiurus murinus
CTTTCTTTCTTTCTTTCTTTCTTTCTTTCTTTCTTTCTTTCTTTCTTTCTTTCTTTCTTTCTTTTTCCTCCCTCTTTCCTTGGTACTGGGAATTGAGCCCAGGACATTCTACCTCTGAGCTACAATACCCAGACCTTTCTATTTTTATATTATTATTATTATTATTATTATTATTAGTAGTAGTAGTAGTAGTAGTAGTAGTAGTAGTATTTTCTGGTATTCAGGATTGAACCCAAGGGCTTTCTACTTTTGAGCTATACTCTCAGCCCTATTTTATTTTTTTATTTTGAAATGAGATAACACTAAGTTGTAGAGGGACTAAGTTGCTGAGGCTGGCCGCATATCTGCAATCCCAAGTACTGGGATTACAGGTGTGCATCACAGGCCCAGCTTCTATTTTTATTTTGAAACAGTGTTTGACTGCGTTGCTGAGGGTCTTGCTAAGTTTCTGAGACTCGCCTCGAACCTGTGATCCTCCTGTCTCAGCCTCCCAAGTATGGGGATTACAGGTGTCTATGACCATACATGGCTTCAATTTTCTTTAACAAGGGAAGAAAATCATCTATAAAAAGAAGTTCCTATCAGATGTGCAGAAGTTTGCTCCATCCTTCATTTCTTCACATCCAAGGTTAAATGATCACTAAGAGAGCTGTAAGAAATTTTTATTACAAAAACAAGCAAGCTTAGCCAGTGAGATTCTGAAAGAGCAAAACAGCACTAACTCTATCAGAATTAAAACATGCAATGATATTTCAGCAATCAGAAAAGTGCTTGAATAAAGAATGAGATCAATGGAAGAGAATAGAAAGTTTAGAAATCAAACCAGGTAAATGATGTTGCTACATGACAAAAAAAGGCCACCAAATGATAAAACAGCATTTCTAATAAGTAGACCCAAGGGGACTTTAGACTACTGGGTGGTGATCAGAAAAATACAATGTTAGATCCATTTCTCAAACTATACAACCGTACACTAGAACAAGCTCTAAATCAATTGGCAATTTAAATGTAAAAGAGAAAATAAAACAAGAAAAAAACAAACCAACCATAAAAGTCTTTCAAGCAAAATGGGTGCTCTTGTTTGGATATAGTCTGAGTGTTCTCCAAGGCTTTTTGTGTTGAAATTTAATCAGCATCCTGAGTTATTGTGAGAGAGGAAACTGATTCCCACTATGATGGTTAGAGGTGGGACATTTGGAAAGTGATTAGGATTAGATGAGGTCATTAGGGTGGAGCCCCCATGATCAAGTCCTGATAGCTTTATAAGAAGAGAGAGACCAGAAGGGACACAGGCATACACACTCTCTTTCTCTTACCAAGTGACTCTTTATGCTACCTCGGTACTCTGCTGGCAAGAAGGTCACCCTCAGATGCAGCCCCTCAACCTTGGATCACAACTGTGAGCCAAAATAAACCCCTTTTCTTTATAGTTTACCCAGTCTATGGTATTGTGTTATTTGCAAAAGAAAACAAACTATTTCTAGTGAAGATATAAAGAACATAAATAGAGTATTCACACAAAAACTAACATGAATGTACTCTAAGTTGTAAAAATATATCCAATATCAATCATAATTATAGAAATGAAAATGAAGATCACAATGAGGTATTATTTCTCACCTCTCAGATTGATAAAAATCTAAATGTTTTCCTTGTGTCATATGTTTTCTCTCATATGTGGAAGCTAGAGAGAAAATAGGAAAGAAAAGGGACTTCAAAGTAATAAAGCATGAAACCAAAAGAATGGTGGAAGGGGACTGGGGGAGGGAAGAAAGGAGAGGGAAAAGAAGGCTTGAGGAAGGAAATAGACCAAATAATATTGTGTCCATATATGAAGGTATCAGTAACAACCTTACTAGCATGTACAGGGAGGAAAGAGGAGGTAGCTGGATAGGGTTAGAAGGTAAGCACACCGAGATATGTTGTATGCATACATGAATGTAACACTTTGATGTTGGGAGCCGGCCGGCCAGAGCTGGAACTCACACTTTGGGGGAACTCCCCCTCAAAAGGCCACAATGACAATGCAGAAACAGGTTCTATCCGTCATCTTGCTGTGGCCTTTACCTAAAAAGGACACGATCAACCTTGACCAATCATGCAAGCCCACACAAGCTTACCTGAGCCCCCTGACCCCACCCCTCACGTCTAGGTACTTAAGCTGTCCTCCTTTAATAAAAAATTGAGGCTTGATCAGAATCCTGTCTTGCCTCCATTCTTTCGTGTCCCTTGTTTGTCTCATTCCCTTAGGATTAGCCTCCTCGGTCACCCGTTCACAACCCCCGCTGGCCGGGGCACTTTGAATTTCACTGTGATGTATAATTATACTGCAACAATAAAATTCTAAAAAAATTGCAACACATAACAACACATTCTGTTGGTGAGGTTGTGGGCAGCAGGTATTCCCATACATCTCAGGTGGAAATGCACCTGTAATGAGGGCAAATTGACATTATCAAAATTACAAATGTGTTTACCTTTTGAACCTATTCTGTAGATGCACCTGCACAGGTAAGAAGTGACACACATTCGTGATTATTCACTGTGGCACTGTTTGCAAAAGACTGCACACAACATGTTTGTCCATGATTAGGGGGCTGATTAAATAAATGTTGCCACATCCACATGATGGAATACTATGCAGCTGCTAAAATAGAATGAAGACACTGTTCTCTAAGTAATGATATGGAAAAAACTCTAGGGTATTAAATTTAAAAAGGGGTGGATCACTATATATAGTGGTGAAACTTAAGAATAATTACTCATGTTTGCTTGTATTCATATACAATAAACTAGTATGATTTATACTTAGTGGGGGCAGGAGAGAAAGAGGTAGATGGAGACACTGGAGAGATATGATTTAATATATATCTTTCCTCATCATTTTAACTTTTTTTGTGTGTGGGTACTGGGTATTGAACCCAGGGGTGTTCTACCTCTGAGCTATACCACAGTCCTATTTTATTTTTTACTTGGAAACAGGGTCTCACTAAATAGTGGAGGGCCTGGCTAAGTGGCTGAGGCTGACCATGAACTTGTGATTCTCTTGTCTCACCCTCCCAAGTACTGGATTACAAATATGTGCCACTATGCCTAGCTCACTTTAACTTTTGACTATTGTGAACATATTCCTTTTTTTAAATATAAATAAAAATTAAAATTTGTGCTACAGAAAATTCTTACCAAAGATAAATAACACAGGGGTAAAGTAAAGCTTATATTTCAGAAAAAGTCTACATCTTTCGTTGTACTGTGCCCCTTTATTAGGATCTGGCTTCAAGAAAATGACATTGGATGGCCAAGAAGTGATCAAATTCTTTCAGAACTTGGACTTTTGGGACTACAGTGGACTGAATTACAACTGATGATCTTCTCACTACAAATACATAGGACACTAGTTGAAATACATCAATGATAACTTTGTGTGTATGGTGCTGGGGATCTAACCTGGGGACTTTTGCTCCTCCTGTGGACTCACAGCCAACATTTTTTCACTAAGATGAATCCATTTAACATCACGAATGTTAGGGAAACACCTTGGAGTTTTATTCAGATATCTGGCCTGGAGACTCATTTTATCCTCCACTGTACCAACATGAGAAAATTTTTCTGTGACGTTCTGGATCACAGGTATGTCATAATTTAAGCTTTCCTGTTCACAACACCATTAACATGCTTTTTTTCATCTCCAGCACTGAGCTTTGCTGTGTCCTCTGTCTTTTTGCTAGCACATCTCCCTTTTTGATGCTGTTCAGTCACGTAGAAAGATGTGCAGTGGCATTCACAGGCAATGATTGGCATCAGATTTTCCTCATTATTCTGCCATAGAGTCAGCATTGAAATCGATGGAAAACCAAGTGCAATCACATGAAATTGATTGCCATTTGGGTCCTATTGATTATCCTGCCAAATCTACGACAAGAAGAATAGTTATTCTGGATGGCAAAAAGGCAGTAACTGCACATGTTTCAGCCGCCATTTGGGGTTGGTTGAAATGGCATCTGCCCAATGATGTAGATCAAAAAGTATGAAGGAGATGTCCTTACAAAAAAGCATGCCAGCAACGGGATAACTTTCATTCTTGCCCACCAACGATGACCCACCTCTTAAACTTACCTTCTGTTCACTCATTCATGAATTACTCCTTTTCTTTAACCCTTCAAATTCTTTCAGAACTGGGACTTTTGGGACTACAGTGGACTGAATTACAACTGATGATCTTCTCACTACAAATACATAGGACACTAGTTGAAATACATCAATGATAACTTTGTGTGTATGGTGCTGGGGATCTAACCTGGGGACTTTTGCATGATAGGTAAGTGTTCTAGCATTAAGCTATTCTCGGATTCTAACAATAACTTTTAACTATATAGTCTAGTTCAAAATAAAGGGGAAAATCTCTACAAATACAAAACTAAGAAGGAATTAAAATCAAGTTCCTGTGGATTTGGGGTGGTCATGGGGTAAAACATCATACACAGATGTAAGTTTCCATGGCCATGTGTTGTGATTTAATGCTCATATAGGATCTGAAGATGTGATCTTAGGTTCATGAAAGCTAACAAGTTGGAATTTATTTCACTTCATAAAGCCAGGACTCTAGAAGTGGTGCCGTCTTAGTGAAAGTAGACTAGAAAAATTCTACTGGTTGGTAAAAGGATTTAGCAAGGGAAGTCTTCTTTGCCGACACCTCTAGATGGATTTTAGAAGGTTTCCTGTAAGAAAATTAAGTTTTCAAGTTCATGCCACAGTAAATGTAGAGTATAGATTTTCTTTACTCATATATAAAATGTATTTTCAGACCAACAAAACCTCTGCACTAACTTGGCTGAGGGGAACATAAAGACATCCTATAAGGATCCTTCTACAACCCAGGATGCATGAGACGTCAGAAACATGGTGATTTAGAAGCTATTAGCCCAAATTTCTGGTAGTCCACTGTTTCACTGAGAGGTGGGGTCCGTGACCCCTCCACTTAAATCCAGGCAGACTTGTGACTGTTTTGCCCAACAGAATTCAGAAGAAATGATGCTATATGATTTCTGGTATTAGGTTTTAAAAGGTCTTGAACCTACCAACTTGTTTGCTGAAATATTCAAAATGGAGCCCTAAGCATTCATGTAGAGAAGCATTACTTGAGTCTGCCATGGTGGAGAGTCCATGTATAGGTGCTCCCACATATGGTGTCAGCTGGGCATATGCCAGCCCTGTGAGCTAGCCACTGTGGACATCTAACCTAGTAAAGTGTTCAGATACCTGCAGGCTCAACCAGCATCTGACTGCAACAACATGGGCGAACCCAAAGCAAGAACTGCCTTGTCAAGTCTTTCCTGAATTGTTGAATCACGAAATCATAAGCAACATGAAATAATCATTCCAAGCCACTACATTTTGGGAGAATTCCTTTGTAGGCCAGATAATCAGACCAAGGAGGAAGAATATACCTCTGCTGAAAGAATGTTCACTAACATGAATCATAAACATGAGAAGAAATTATCCTCCATGAAAGAAAAGTCCAGGGACAATATGTAGCAAGATACTGAGAACTGGAGACAATGTAACAATCTGAAAGAGATTATACATGGAATACGGTAAAAATGATTGAAGAAGTTTGACAACACAATATATTAGTGAGACTGGAGAATCAAAAGCACTTTCATGTATTGTTGGTAGATATTTTAACCCCCCTATGGAAAACAAATGGGCTATATAAATCAAAATTAAAAATATAGATACCTCTTGACCCAGTGCCCCTACTCTATGATTCTATCCTACAGACACACCTGAGCACACATAAAATGATACAAGTATGGTATTTTCTATAAGAACAAATGAATGGTGACAACCCAAGTGTCCAGTATTAGGATACTTGTTAAACTATCCATGGTATATCCACACAATGGAATTAACTAAGAGGTCATGAGTTAATGTGTAAAAACTGAGACATAATGAAATTTATATATGATTCTATCTTAAGGTAGGAAAGGGAGACTATAGAGTAAAAAAAAAATATTTATATTTGCATAAAGAAATACTAGGAGGGTACATAGAAAAATAATAAATGAAATACTCATTTTGGGGAGGAATGTGTTGTTTTGATATTTGTTATGTAAATATGAGTTTAAAATGAGGTATTGAAAATACTAAAAGAATGAATTAAAACTGTAATAAAAAATACACTATGAAAAGAGAAGAATTTGAAAAAAGAAATAAAAATAGTCATTCAAACTAAAAACTCAATGGCCAGGCTAGCCGCAGCTAAAAATAAACCTGAGAAATTATTCAAAATTCAGCAAAGATAAGTGAAAAATGGAAAATATGATGCAGATATTAAGAAACATGGAGGCAAGAACGAGAAGGTACAATATATAACTAATAAGAAGTCTAGGAGGAGAGATTAGAGAGAATTAGGCAGAAGCAATATTTGAAGAAGTACTTCAAAAATTCCATAATTGAAGAAAAATTAATCATCAGTTCCAAAAATAGTAAATAAGAATACATTTTAATATAGAAGCTCCACAGTGAAATTGCAAAAGTAACCAAGGAAAAAAGACCAAAGAACAAAAATAAGACTGAAAGCAGACTTCTTGTAGCAGCAGCAGCAACAACAACAATAATACCAGAACAGGATTAGGGTTGTGTAATCAATCCTAATCCTATTCTCAGCTAGATTCATATGTGAAATAGAAACAAAACAAAGTCTTTTTTTTCATAAAAACAAATAATAGACCTTTGCTGAAAAAACTCTAGAGGATATGCATCAATAAGAAGAAAACTACATTCAGAAGGAAGAAGTAAGCCGGGCGTGACGGCACATGCTTGTAATCCCAGTACTTGGGAGGCTGAGACAAGAAGATACCAGTTCACAGGCAGCCTTAGCTACTTAGTGAGGCCCTCCACAACTTAGTGAGACCCTGTTTCATAGGGCTGGGGATGTAGCTCAGAGGTAGAATGCCCCTGGGTTCAATCCCCAGTACTGAAAAAAAGAAAGAAAGAAGTAGAATGAATGCAAGAGATAATGTGTGCTAAGTCTTTGCTCAACATGGAGATTAAATCTAAACGTGCTATAAAACAATAACAAATACAGTGAATAATAGGTTTAAATAGGGGACAATTAAATACTAGACAACAAAAACATGGAAGATGGAAGGGTCATCATTGGAGTTTGTGTTCTACAATCTTTTCTTCAAGGGAAGGGTAAGGATACTGACTTTTTATGTCAAGTACACATGTTAAACATTTAAAAAATGGCAACTAAACCAGACATGGTGGCACGCACCTATAATCCCAGTACTTGGGAGGCTGAGACAGGAGGATCACAGGTTTGAGGCCAGCCTCAACAATTTAGTGAGATCTTCAGCAACTTAGGGAGACCCTGTTTCAAAAATAAAAATAAAATGGACTTAGTGATCTGGATGTGGCAGTGCACACCTGTAACCCCACTACTTGGGAGGCTGAGACAGGAAGATCACAGGTTCAAGGACAGCTTCAGCAATGTAGTGAGACTCTTAGCAACCCTGTTTCCAAACAAAAAATGAAAAAGGGCTGGGGGTATAGTTCAGAGGTAGAATGTTCCTGGGTTCAATCCCTAGTACTGTGCGTGCTCACACACACACACACACACACACACACACACACACATGCATACATAGATTTGAAGTGTAGCTTGGGAGTAGAATGCTCCCGGGTTCAATCCCCAGTACCCCCCCCCTCAAAAAAAGGCAACTAAAGAATATAAATTCGAGCCGGGTGTGGTGGCGCACGCTTGTAATCCCAGCATTCGGAAGGCTGAGACCGGAGGATCTGGGTTCCCGGCTAGCCTCAGCTACCTAGTGAGGCACTCTGCAACTTAGTGAGACTCGGTTTCAAAATAAAGAATAAAAAATAGGACTGGGGGTATAGCTCAGAGGTAGAATGCCCCCCTGAGTTCAATCCCCGGTACCGCAAAAAAAAAAAAAAAAAAAAAAAAAAAAAAAAAAAAAAAAAAAAAAAAAAAAAAAAAAAAAAAAAAAAAAAAAAAAAAAAAAAAAAAAAAAAAAAAAAAAAAAAAAAAAAAAAAAAAAAAAAAGAATATAAATTCAATGATAACTTCTATATCAGAAGATGAAGACAGAGGAAGCTATACAAATATGACCAGTTAAAGAAAAAATCAAGAGGGATGATACAAAGAAAATAGGATGTTAGAAATAAATTTAAAATATATCAGTAGCCAAAATAATATATATGAATTAAACCCAACAATTATAAAAGCTTCTCATTTAAATTTTTTAATCCAAAAAATCTTTTTATTTTTTGATGGTAGTGGGGATTGAATCCCAGGAATGTTCTTCAACTGAGCTAGCTTTTTAAATTTTTTTGTATTGTAACAGGGTCTCATTAAGTTACTGTTCACTAGCCTTGAACCTGCAATCCTCCTGTCTCAGCCTCTAAAGTACTGGGATTAACAAGTGTGCACCGCTATGCCTGGCTCAGGAAAAAAAAAAATTCTTAAACATAATAACACAAAATCATTGAATGTAAAGAGATGAAGAAGAATGACATATAGAATAAAGAATAAGAAGAAGAAATCAGATATAGCAGTATAGCAGTATTTATGTTGAATGAAATATACTTCAAGGCAAAAAGGCAATATTTGAGATTAAGTAGCTCATTACATAGTAATAATCAGAAAAATATAACAAGAATATCTCATAGTCATAAACTGGTATACATCTAGCAATAGATCTTTAAAATCTATAAAGCAAAAATCAACAGCACTGCATAGAAAATTTACACAATTTTCTACAATTCATAGAAAATTTAACACATTTTAATAAACATGTAGATGAAGGAGAAATTTAATGAGGATATAGATTATTCAAAGAACACAATAAGCTTTAGCTAAAGAATGTGCAAATATAGCCATGTGCCACATAACATTTTGGTCAGGGATGACTACATTAACAATGGGGGTCCCCTAAGATTGCATCACCCAGTGATATCATAGCCATCTAAACTGTTGTAAAGATACTCTATTCTGTTCCCACAGTGATGAAATCAGCTAACAAACATCTTTCTGAATGTCCCCTCAACATTAAGTGAGTCTAACAATCTGTGATATTTTTTTTAAAGAACACCTAAGAATACAGATAAAAATTGACTATATACTTGATTATAAAAGTGTCTCCAAAATGCCAAATAGTATCTCATCACTATGCAAATTACTATATAGAAATCATTGTACTGCTTTACATCATCTATCATTATGTTCGTTCATGTGTGCATGTGTGCCCATATCGCACACACATATCTTGGGGGGGCAGATGAAGAATGAGAGTTTTCTAAAAAGAAAATACATTCAACATAAGTATCAGAAAAAGTTATTTTACCTATTCGTTGGAGGTATTGTCACCTATGATTCATCCTATATGCGCTGTTATTTTCATTGTCATTGAGCTGTCAATCTGATGGGTGGTTAATTGGCAACAATATTTATTCCACGCATCTATGAATGAACCGTATCAGCTTGACGTCTATGTGAGCCTTTGGTGACATAGATGAAATGTAGTGTAGTAGATGAAATAAGAGTTTCTTAAATATATCTTTTTGTTCTTTCTTGTCAACATATTTAAACATTCTTATTAGCTTCATAGTCTCACAAGAAAATAATTGAAATCGAGAGAAACTCATTGCTTTATTAAACATTTCTATGATCTTATCCCTGGGAACTTGACAGCATAAGAGAATCGGTATTACTGAATGATGGCAAACAAATAATAAATTGACTCTGACCTCTTTCTCTATCACAGGCTGAGGTGCCCCACTGATTTGGTAGAAAGATGTTTGTGTTTTTGTTCCTTTACAAATCCAGCTTGGTACAAAATTCTATGGTTCTCAAACCTGTGATTACTGCCTTGCATATATGATGAGTTTAAGAATTAGGCCTGTCTTTTTGAAAAGTTGCAGCTGTTATATTTTTCAAACAGTATTTGAACTGTTAGATCACTGAGGACTGAGATGAAAGATCTTTCCTATGTTATAGAAAACTAGAATTATTCTCCAAATCTGTCCCATACCTGGAGAAACATGGGCATGGACCCAATTTTAGAACATCAATGCAGAGCTTATATTGTGAATAGGTACACTTTGTTGAGACTCGTAAACCTATCATATTGGGCTGAGTTGAGAGAATATTAGAAGAGTGAAGACCTATAATTGTACATAAAATACTTGTATAGAAAAATTAGTCAATTTGTTATTCTTTCACTCCAGAAATACATATTAAACCATTCTAGACAGACAGGTAGACAGGTAAGTAGGTAGGCAGGTAGAAAGATGGATAGATATAAAAAGTGAATCATACTTAGTTATTATAATGAATATAGGATCTACTGAGTGAAATATTTTGGTTAATGTAATACCTATGAATTGCAAGATATCAAAGTAATTTCTGAATCATCAAAAAGGATGTTTTCAAGCTGATTGTGGTGGCACAGACCTGCAATCCAAGTACTTGGGAGGCTGAAATAGGAGGATTGCAGGTTCAAGAGCAGCCTTGGCAATATAGCAAGACTCTCAGCAGCCTAGGGAGACCCTGTTTCAAAACAAAATGTAAAAAGGATTGGGTGAGTAACTCAGAGGTAGAATGCCCCTGGGCTCAATCCTCAGTAACACACACACACACACACACACACACACACACACACACACACAGATGTTTTCAGTTTCCTTCAACATGGAATACATTATTTTATCTTATTTTCAGTCTTAGAAAAACTGTTGACTTTTGCATGGCATAAAGAGAGAAGAATAAAAAGGATAATGCTTATTGACTTCCTACTATGGGCTGCACTGCGCTAATCCCTTTGCAGAAGTTATCAAATCCTCAGGATAGTCTAGTGCACTAGATATAATTGTTCCATTTACTAGCCATGAGACAGATATGCTAATTTCCAGGGTCAACTAGATGGTGAGTGACATTTTAGCACTTAACTCGTAGGGTCCCTTATATTCTTCCCACCACATTATGCAGCTCTATGCTTTATGAACTGTATACATTGAAATAATTGGGAAGTTTTTTCTTTGTAGTGGAGATTGAACCCAAGGGCATTCTACCTTTGAGCTACATCCCCAGCCCTTGTTGTTTTTATTTTTATTTTGAAACAGAGTCTCACTAAGTTGCTGAGGCTGGCCGCGAACCTGTGCTCTTCCTGTCTCAGCCTCTCAAATACTGAGATTATAGGCGTGCATGGTGTGCTAACATGCCTGGCTGAAATAGTTGTTTAATTCACATGAAGGCTCATCTTCAAATCAGTGACTTGAAAAAGGAAACCAATAGAGCTACATAATTTAAATCTCTGTAGTAGCTTCATTCTCCCTTATTTTGGGGGATGCATGACCAGTCTTATCACCTTTCCTATAACAAACCATCAAAAGAAAGACAAATCTTATAATTTAGTTTGCAAAAATTGTGTCTTCAACTTCATTTACTCACTCATTTGTTCTCTTCTTTTCTTGTGTATGGTACTGGAGATTGAACCCAGGGGCACTCTACCACTGAGCTGCACCCGCAGCCCTATATATTTTTTTATTTTGAAGCAGGGTCTCGCTAAGTACCACATGCTGGCCTTGAACCACAATCCTCGTCTCAGCCTCCCAAGTACTGGGTTTACAGTCACATGCTACTGTGCTTGGTTTTGTTCTCTTCTTTAACAAGAGTTCATGAAATGTCTATTATGTGTCCAGTATCACAACCAACAGATAAGAGAGAAAAATAGAAAGCAATAGAAGATGTGATATGATGTCTGTCAAGGAAAAGCTTATAATACAGCTGTGGAAAGTGATATACAAAAATACAATGAAAAAACAACTATAGAATGATTCTGAAATAATATGTAAGCAAATGAGAGGCAGTGTGTCATAAACCTCAGAATTCAAAGAAAAGAAAGGCAAACATCACTGTAAAATAGCATCGATGAGGGAAGCCATAACTGAGGAGTAGAATCTCAAAGCCTTAGAAAAGTTGATTTGGTTATGCTAAGGGAGAAGGTTGGCTTTTGAAAACTCCAAGAATGAACCAGAAAAGGAACTGAGTCCTTTCTAACCTCCGAAACCTACTCAGGCTTCTCTCTTCTGGTTTCCACTTGAGTAACCATTGCATTTTTTTCCTGAGAACTTATGAGGCCACCTGCCTAGTTCCCAGTAAGCAAGTCCTCTGTCATCTAATTTAAACATCTTTCACACAAAAGAGATTTCATGTATATCTGGTGAATGGATGAATGAATGATAGGTGATTTTTGGTTGAAGGACTCTGTTGGAACATCATGAACTACAATTCTCTCTCTCTCTCTCTCTCTCTCTCTCTCTCTCTCTTTATATATATATATATATATATATATATATATATATATATATATATATATATATTTTTTTTTTTTTTTTTTCTGTACTAAGGATGGAACCCAGGGGCATTATACCTCTGAGCTACATCCCCAGCCCTATCTTTTTAGTCTTTTATTTTGAAACGGTCTCACTAAGTTGCGTAGGGCCTCACTAAGTAGCTGAGGCTGGCCACCAATCCGGATCCTCCGGTTTCAGCCTCCCAAGTACTGGGATTACAGGCTTGCCCCACCACGCCCGGCCTCTAAATATTCTTGATATGTGCCCTGCTTCCACAGTCCTATTCTGCCAAAATAAATAATACTGCATATAGAGAGTGCAAATTACATGTTCCAACTCATTTTATTTACAGTATAAATTATTTCTTTAAAAACAATGGTGTGTCTTTGCTAAATGTTGATTGGGCAGCTCTTATCTGCTTTAGTTATTCCAAATTAAAAAATGACTTTGCTGTTTAGTGCTTAAATGAGACCACGTCTGCTCTGCCAATTAGAATTACTGCATCTCCTCCTATTTTATATTTCAGCCGCATGGATAATATGTGCCTGGGTGCAAACTATAATAGAAAGCAGTCTTTGAAAATCTGGTGTATCATTTTACATCATCTACATATTTCAAAACATCAAATTATACCCCATAAGTGTGTACAATTATGATTGGTCAATTACAAGATTAATTAAAAAGCACAAATCTGGTGTAGTACGTAGCTAATGGTTAATGGTTCTGTAATCAATGCATCACATGGAAAAATTCTCTTGTACCTTCTGGTTGGAGCAAGATCATGATGCCAGTGGAGTTTTAGAATATCTCCAAGTTTCCGCCTGACAACCAGGTTAGTAAAAGAACCACGGAGAGCATCTTCAACAGAACTGACAAGTGTACCCATGAACCCCAGAGGATTTTGACAGAAGCAGGACCCATATGGACTTAGCAGCTATGTGAGCTTAATGGAGGGAAAGTAAAGGGGGTTCTGATCATCTTAAAAGACTTGGAACACAGAAATTGTTAATAAACACTAGCTTCTGAAAGAAGCACATCTCACTTTAATGGGAAGCTCAGTGAGCATATCTGAGAAAGACATGAGCGGCATCTTCAGAGATTCCATTTGCAGTCGAGTCCATAAAGGAGCATGTGGACCCACTAAGAAAGAGGCTCCAGGAAGGTCACAGGCCCTAAGGTGAATTAAGCATACAAAGGACCACAAAAATGCCCAGTAACATCCTCCATGCAGAAGAACCCCAGGAAAAAATTCTTGTTAGGAGTGAAATTCAAATTGAACAAGCCAGAAATGAGATAGAGAGATAGAAAAGTGCTACATAGAGACACCAGGATTTTTAATTCTCCTCAGTGGAACTAGTTACAGAATTTACAGAACACAGTGCAAAATGAAAACCCAGAACCCCTTGTTCAGAAATCTATTAAAAATTTCATGACTGCAATAGCAGAGCAGGAAACCCAGAGCAGGAAGCAACCTATGTGACCACACAAGCCATATGCCCAGAAGGCCAGCCTGACTTCTCAGTCAGAGCAGAGGGAGCCTCTCAAGAAGGGGAGCTAGGAAAGCAGTTGTCCTTGTCCCTTTGAGCTGATATAACATGTACTGAAAAGGGGGAGGGTGCTGCAAACAATAGAAGTTGATTGTTCACAGTTGTGGAGGCTGGGAGTTTGAGATCAGGGTTCTAGCATGGTCTGGTCCTGGAGAAGGTCCCCTTCTGGTTTGCAGACTGCTGAATGTCTTTATCCTAACCTTACATGGTGGAAAGGGAGAAGGGGCTCTTTGGGGCCTATTTTATAAAGGCACTAATCTCATTCATGAGGGTTCCACCCTCATGACCTAATTACCCCCAAAGACCCCCACCTTCTGATAAGATTTCAGCATAGGAATTCAGAGGGGACATGAACATTTTGTCCATAGGCAGCTCTGGCTTGCTCATTCACTATTCAAGATCCTTGTCCTATAACTACAGGAAAACACCTCATTTAAATGTAAACCATATAAAAAGGTCTGGGCCAAATCCCTTACAAAGATATGATAAGTAAAATAGGGGAATGAATGGATCAAATAGCATATTAGCAAAAAGAAAAAAAAAAATGACAAAAAGCCCAGATGAAACCTATTATGTAATAATACAAAATGAAGTTACAAGAGAATAAGAAAACTATGAAAAGAGCAGCCTAAATCAGAAATGGCAAAGCTGTGAAATGCTATGGCTAACCAAAAGGAAGATATAAAAAAAGCTTTCAGATCTTAAGGAGAGAAGTAACAAAGAAAAGTAATTTTAGAAGCAAAGACTCAGAGTATCACAAAAGTGAAGAGACTCCATGTCAAAATAGAGTGAAAGAAATAAAGGATAGGAAAATAAAATGAAACAAATAAAATCCTTCTGTGAAAAATCAAATTTCATAAATCTCTAACCACTTGAATCTTACTTGTCAACAAAACCTATGATGTTTATTTTTCCACTTTATTTGTTGAAGTTTGATTAATCTTACCTAAAGAGGTTATAGTTAATTAATTTTTTAAAAATCCAGTTTCAAATACATAGTCCTGAAACCAATTTTGTATCCATACACTTCCCAATTCATTTGATAATTTGAAAGCATTAACAAAAACATTTTTAATCTGCTTTTCAAAGGGAACATCTGTGCATTATTGTTCATGACAGTGGCTTTGTCATAGCAAATGAAACATCTGGAGAGACTTGATTACTTGTTGACAGAAACTCCAATGCAAAACATAGGTGAACGATAATGTATTCTCAATGGACTCAAATGAATAAGCCCAGCCAATGGGGTCAACCAAAGCTAATGTGCTAGAGCACAGCAGTATTGGGATCTTTTTTTCTGAGCTATTACTTGTGATGAGTCTATATTTGTGGCCAGTTTTGGTTCTTGCCCAACTTAAAAGAACAAGAATCAAGACCTTGATTTATGGATTTTACTCTGAATATTACATGTGGCCCATTAAGTCTTTGTCTTAGGTTAACTCTCTGCTAAAAACAAAAACATCAAAGTCTCAATAGTCCAGATTGTTTAAACCCATGTTGACAGCATTTTTTTGTCTTTTCTTTTAGTACTGAGTTTCAGCTTATTTGATTATTAGAGTTACAGTAGTCCCGCTTATCCACAGTCTCAATTTTCAAGGTTTCAGTCACCACGATCTAAAAATACTAAATGGATCATTTTATATTGGGAAAGACCACATTCATGTATTTTTTATTTCATATATGGTTATAATTGCTCTACTCTATTACTAATTATTGTTAATCTCTCACTATGCCTAATTTATAAGTTAAACTTAATCGTGGGTATGTGTATATAGACAAAGCAGAGTATATACAGGGTTTGGTACTATCTGTAGTTTCAGGCATGGATTTAGAATCATGGAAAACAACCCCCATGGATAAGGGGGGAATACTCTTATTAGATAGTATTCTTATTTGCCAGAATGAACAGTTCTAGGGCTGCAAAGATAAATAAATGAACAAGTGGCTTCTAAAATATCAGAAGCTGAGCCGGGCGTGGTGGCGCACGCTTGTAATCCCAGCATTCGGGAGGCTGAGACCGGAGGATCCGGCTTCGCGGCTAGCCTCAGCTACCTAGTGAGGCACTCTGCAACTTAGTGAGACTCGGTTTCAAAATAAAGAATAAAAAATAGGGCTGGGGGTATAGCTCGGAGGTAGAATGCCCCTGAGTTCAATCCCCAGTATCGCAAAAAAAAAAAATAAATAAATAAATAAAATAAAATATCAGAAGGTAATTTATTTTTTTTATTGGTACATTGTATTCATACAGTGTTGTGAGGTACAAACTGTACCTCACAACATACATGTATACAGGTCTCATTTAACCCTTTGAAGGTAATTTATTGATCATTCTAATTTTATTACACTTTAATTAGGTAAATGGTATAATACAAATGAAAGTGCCTAACAGAGGGAATGCTAGGTGTGTGCTAATAACTCAATAAA
Source organism: Graphiurus murinus (assembly GCA_004027655.1). NCBI lineage: Eukaryota > Metazoa > Chordata > Mammalia > Rodentia > Gliridae > Graphiurus > Graphiurus murinus. Next base: position 16,353 of record PVLC010001064.1, read on the forward strand.
AGTTGAGTATAAGTGTGGCAGACATTGTTGGTTTTAAGAATAATAGTTATTTTTCTTCCTTTCTTGATAGCAGAAACCCATTCCAGAAACTGAAAATACTGGCTTCTCATTTTCCAGCCTCCCTTGCAGGAAGAGGTTCCAACTCTGTCCAGTGAGAAATGAGCATTGAGGCTCCTAGGAAGGCTTCTTTCCTAAAAAATCTCTCATAGACAGAGACATCTCTCTTCTTTAGTTAGACATTATTGTGTTGACATTCAATGCCTGGAACCATGGCAGCCATTTTGCAGCCACAAGGGGACAAGCCTATTTAACCCTGAGGAGGGCAGAGCCAAAAAAGGAGAGAGCCTGGGTCCTTGGTGCCAGTGTGCAGCCACTGAGTCAATCCTGACACCATGTACCTCTGGATTACCTGGTTTATATATTAAATGAGAAACATCCTTAATGTTAAAGCTATTTTAGTTGAGCATTTAGTTACGTGTATCCAAAAGCATTAAAACGAATACACCAAAGGAACATTCTCATTTTCAAGTATCTCAGTAGAACCCAAACCCGATTTTCCCTTAATGCACTCCACAAAATGTGTGACAATATGCTGCCACTGGGATCCTCACCATACCCCGAGTTCATCTCCACATTCTTCACTGCTTATTATCAAATCTTCTTCTATGTCCATAAAATGGAGATGGTTCCTGTTTGTTTGTTTGTCTGTTTGTGTCTTTATCTCATTAAATGTTTATGATGTCTTGTGAACTAATTGATTTGTGGTCTCCAAATTAAACACTGGAAAAGATTTTTTAAATGGTGGTTTTCCATATGAGCTCTGCCCAGGCTGTGCAGTAATTTATGAATGTGCTAATGGACTAAAGGACAAAGTGACATGTAATTCATTGACAGAACCCTGAGAGGCACATAATGTACATTACTCCCCAACATCCCACCAGTAATAACCATCAAATGCACTGGTGGACAATGGGTGACTTCTGAGCTTCTTGGCTTATCCTCTGTGTTGAACTGGAGCCCAACCTCCTGTGATGATGACATTCCAAAGAGATTGGGGGGGGGGGTGGAAAGGAGGGCAATCCCTCACTCCAGCCCAGATTTAAAAGCAATAAACAATTACAGGATACTGGATTAATATTTAATGAAGATGTAAATGATGAGATTCAATACTGAATTGCTTGGTGAAATCTATTCCAGCAAGAGAAAGAAGCAGTGGTCTGTAGGAGGAAGGGGCTCTGATTCCCTCAAACAGCTGACAGTTGAAGCAAGAGTGAAATCAATCTTAGAATCTTCCTCACCATTTTATTCCTAATTTCCCTCTTCATGTGCCCTTTCTCTCCGTTCAGACTGTGTGCTCAGAAGCAAACTCCACATAGGATTTCTGACATCAGTCTCAACTATTGCCAACATTCTGTCTGTCCCTCTGTCAGCTGGGTGTCTTTGCTGATCAGAGAGGCACATGACTCCAAGGCAATTCATCACCTCAAGACTTGGAGAGAGTTGCTGGGCCTGCTTGTGTCAGAAGAAGTTGTCAATTACTCCATCCAAAGCTAGGGAGTGGGTCTGCAGATGCCGGTCCATGAAATAACACTGGTAAAAGCTCCCAGAAGCAGCAGGCTACAGGGTGTAAGTGAAGAATGATAGCTGCTTGCGCAGGACACTCAGCCCCTACAAAGGCCAAATGATGCCCAGGCTATCTCTGTTGCTGGGTTTACTCTCCAGCCTCCACCCAGAAGAGTAAGCAATGTCAGGGACTGAAAGGAAAACAATTCCCCCAGCCAATAGCCCCTCCTCTCAACTTAGGGAAGGGAAGATGAGGAATCCAACCCAAAGGCTTATTTTCTGCTTTCCCAGGAGGGTCTGGGAAAGGGCAGCCTCTTTGTACACCAGGGGGACGAGAATGCATTGCCTTTCCTGATGCACCACTCTGCAGACTACAGCAGTCTGTGAAAATTGGTTCAATGTGTGGGGGCTTAAATCCATCCCCATAGCAACCAGGCTGTGACATAAGCAGTATGGAGCCCTCGGCGAAGCCACCCAAGTTCCAAAGGACATTGGCTTGGCCATCTATGATCATAATCGTGTCCTTCCTTTGAGCAGCCCTTTGATGTTACCTTCTCTTGCTATGACCTCCAAAGAGACTCTGCAAAATGGGATCCCAAGGATGGCCACTTGGATTTGAGAATGTGAACTCCTGCTTACACAACTTTTCCTGCTCCTGAATGCTCAGTGCAGAGAGGGGTAGTGAGAAGAGTGGTTCAGTCACTCTGTCATCACCTCTCAGAGCTGTTGCTGTGCTATCTGTGAGCTCAGCGGGTGGCTTTCTGTCTTAGCCTATTTTATTTGTGAAGACTGATTTTAGGACCTGCAGGACTCTCGGTCCCACACTAATTTTTTTTTCTTTCTCTAAACAGACTAGTGAAGGCTCAAGTGAGGCTCTATGTCATAGAAGATGAAATGTTTTCCCCTGCAACATTAGAAACCACTTTAGGTATTTCAGACAGAGAAATTCTAATGGCAGAATCTGGTTACATGGGTCAGAGAAGAATAGGAAGCCAAATAGGGGTCAATAAAGCAACACAGAGATTAGTCACAGTGCCAAGTTGTTACTGTTCTTAGAACTGGGGGAATGTGGGAAGAGAGGGTGTTACCAGAGACCAGAAGCCGGGGACATATGGCAGGAGTCAGAATCATGGCAAAAGCCACCAGGTGGGTGCTGAGACTGTAGAAAGAGGAGTTCCCAGGTGTGGGTTATATTTGGCTATGAATAACAAATAATCACAAACCTCAGCTGCTGGAAACACCAAACTTATTATGTTCCAGTTCCTGAAGGCCAACGATCTGGGAGTAGTATAGTTGGTGCTTCTGACTCAGAGACTCTCATAAAGGTGTCACTTGGAGCTGCAGTTGTCTTAAGGCTCAACTAGGAGAGGACATGCTTCCAGGCTCACTCACGTGGAGGCTTCATTTTGCTGGCTGTTGATTGAAGACACCAATTCCTTTCCAACGTGGTCCTTTCCATGGTACTACTCACAATATGGCAGCTTCCTTCCTCTAGCGTGAAGGCTCTGAGAGACAAAACAAGCAAGAAAAAGGAAGCAAAATGGAAGGCACAGATGTTTTGCAACCTAATCCTATAAATAATGTCCCAACACTTTGGCCATACTCTGTTTGTTGGAAGGAAGCCACCAGGCACAGCCCACTCAAGGAGAGGGGCAGATACCAGGAAGCAGGGATCACAGAGAAGGTCCCTCATAGAGGCTTCCTGTCACAGGGCTGGAGACAGAGGTGGAGATAGCTCCAGGTTTGGGGGGCTTGAAGCTAACACAATGTGGAGAATGCTTTAAAAAAAGAAAAAATGCAAAATTACAAAAGCAAAATTATACAGAAGTCCATCAACTGGTGAATGTGGAAACAAAATTGGGACTATCCTGCCAATAAAACATTATTTGGCAATAAAACAGAATGAAGTGTTGGTATATGCTTCAACATGGATGAACCTCAAAAATAGCCTGCTCAGTGAAAGAAACCAGTTGCAAAAGACCACATACTATGATTCCATTTATATGAAATGTCCAGAATAGGCAAATCCACAGAGACAGAAAGTAGATTAGTGGTTATCAGGACCTGGGGCTGGGAGCCCAGGCTGACTGAAAACAGACACAAGAGAACTTTTGGGGATGATGGAAATGTTCTAAAACTGGATTGTGGTGATAGCTGTCCAACTCAATAAATTCACTAAAAACCATTGAACTGTATACTTACGATGGGTGAATGTTATGGTATGTAAATTATATTTCAATAAAACTGCTCAAAATTATGCACACAGGGCATCAGGAGAGGCTTGTGCTAGTGAGAGGCCCTGGAGCTTCAGCTTTATTAAATTTTTCGGGAAATTTGTCTCTGTGGAGGAGAGGTAGGTATTGTAAAGGTGCTCCTGAGGCAGTGAGAGGGCAGATAGATAGCCAGGCTTTGCCCTTCCCTTTCCCTCCAGTCTTCTGGTGGGTCTTGTAATGGCCTACCCTGCCCAGAAGTCAGGCAAATGGAGTGTTTTGTCCTCCTACAAAGTGGAGGACATGAAGGGCAAGAATAGATCTGAGAGCAGAGCAGCAAATGATATGGTCATTGTCCAACTCCCGCCATGGCACCTTCGCATCCATGTGTCAATCCAACTCAGAACAACTGGACCTTTTGGTGCTAAAAGATGTCTCTAGAGGAACTCCTAGGAAGGCTCGTGTTTCCAAATGAAAGCTTAAGATATTGTCTTCAAACATTATGAAACACGGATTTTTCGGTTACCTGAAGGCTCAAAACCATCTATTGGTGTATATGTACACAAAGGGATAGAAAGCAGGCTTTGGGTGGGTGGAAGGAGGGAAACGAGATAATTCATGGAAGAAGATTGGGCATGTCAAATACTCACTACTGAATGTATTGTGCTGCAGCTTTTCTCATTTAACTCTTGGAAGCAGTGGATACTAATGGCATAGCATTGGGAGCAGTCTTTCTGCCCTAGGTGCAAGCAAGAAATTTCATTGTTTAGGGAAGAATTAAAAACAATAATAAAACCAACCACAGGTTGGTTCCTTTTCTTATCAGCATGTCCAAGAAATTCTAAACTATGTCAGTGATGAAATACTCCTCTCTTGACCCTCCCCCCAATAATTTTTGGATAAAGTTCTACAACTGCAGAGGTGAAAGCTGAGTTTGTTTGATTTATTTATTGATTGATTGAGTGTGATACTAGGGATTAAACCCAGAGACAGTCTACCTCTGAGCTATACCTCCAGCCCTTTTTACTTTTTCTTTTGAAACAGGGTCTCGCTAAGTTTCTGATGCTGGCCATGAACCTGTGATCCTTCTGTCTTAGCCTCCCAAGTACTGGGATTACAGGCATGCATCACCACACTCAGCTATACTGCTGAGTTTTAAATAATGCATCTGTGGATTTCAAATTGTCACATTTTCATCAAGTTCCCTTTGATAACTTGTGTATTCTGCATGGAAGACAATGCAAAGAACTCCTCCCCCATAACCCCATCAAGTCCACTAACACACGAGGACTCTATATGTGTTGGTTCAGAATCATTTGAGCTCACTTCAGATGTAGTTTGAATCTCCAGTCCCTATGGTACTACAGTAGTAGATTTGAAAACATAAGAGGACACTGTCCGAAAAGGAAGAGACAGAACTGGATATGCCTAGATCTGTCATTCTATGGGCAAATAAGTCTTGGTGCCTCATAATGTTCACTCAATTAGACATTGTTTCTTCATGTGGGCTCTCCTTCCTTAAAATGCATAAATATAAATAAAAATGTTTCAGACCTGGTGGTACAAGCCTGTAATCCCAGTACTTGGGAGTCTGAGGCAGGAGGATCACAAGTTTGAGGCTAGGCTCAACAACTCAGTGAGACCCTATTTCAAAATAAGCATTGAAAACAAGGGAGTTGAGGTTGGAGCTCAATGGTAGATAATCCCTGGGTTCAATCCCTAGCACCACAAAAATAAAAATGTTAATCCAATTAATCTTTCCTTTTTGATATGGGAATATTTTTAATTCCCTTTACTTTTTTACTGGCACAAAAGTTTAATACAAAAAAATTCAGTTTCTATGGGGCCATTACAATCATAAGTTTCATTTCATGATTATTACTGAAAAAATTTTGTCATATAGAGGGGATAAGTGTTAAAAAATTATCTGTGTTGGGTGTCAAATAGGCTAGGTATGTTATTCTTATAACTCCAAAATAGTGTCTTCATAATTAAAGAAAATGAGGTTCAAAAGGGTTAAGAAATTTGCTTAAAATCAAGCAAATAGTAAGTTATAGACCAACGACTCAAACATGCCTTGTATAGCTGGCATGGTTATGCACACTTGCACACTATGCACTGGAGGCTGAGCTGGGAGGATCACTGGAGCCCAGGAGTTAGAGGTCAGCCTGAGCAATGTAGGCTCATGTTACACCTATTATATAGGTGAGGGATGTGAAGTTCAGAGAGGCTACATGACTTGCTAGAGATCCCACAGCTAGTAAATGACAGAATAAGGATTTGAACCCTGATAGTATTGCTCTGGCACTACCTATGTAACCTTCACACTAGGCTTCCTCATCAATGAAAGTCTACCTCTAAGGACATGCTCAGTCTTACATCAGCTGCAGTGGAGCCACATACACATTTCAACTGTGCTCACAGCTTTTCTACCATCTTCTCTCACCTTGGAAGAAATCACTCAGATGCATGAGGAAGATTTCTAATGGCATGGATTGCAAGATGTTCTGGATTCAGTTCAGCTTGGCTGTTTACCAAAGACTCTGAAATGAAAATAGTATGAAAAAAGACTTACTTTTTTTTTTAAAGCATGGTATTCTGTGATGTAGTTAAGATATAGTTAACTCCCATAGACATCCTTGCAGGCTTAAAGTTTGAAGGTAATACCGACCCACAACACTAGATGGCAAACTGGTGCTATGTTACTGCATTGTGAACTGAAAATAGCCTAGTGGTAAGCCTCTCCCCTCCCTTCCCCAATCCAAATTTACTGGGCTTTTCTTTTCTTTTTAATTTTTAAATTTATTTTAGGAACACAAAGTTCTATGTGATGTAAATATCTTACTTTTAAAAATCATTGTTCAGAAACACCCTATTTTGAATTGTCCCAGTCTTTCAGGCTCTATCAGTTAGGTAAATACATGTCTTACTGCCTAATGGCCGGCTGGTCAAAAGCTAACTCCTAATTGATCAGATAAAAATGGGAAGATAACAGAAGATAATGGAGATAGTATGAAATGTGCTTTCAAAAGCTGCATGTTGACATAAATGTGACAAATGTATATGGCACAGATGTCATCTGTCATGGCCTCTTTTGTTTAAATAAACTTCGGAGCAAATAACAAATTGGACACACTGCTGCTCCTCATTTTGTTCACTCAAAAATAAGTACCTCTCGTGCACAAGGCAGCTCCAGGCAGCACAGAATGCAAAATAGTTCTATTTTGGTATTTAAGAAATCTGTGTTCTGGAGAGGGACAAAAGACAAATGCACCAATACTGTAAACAGTTGGCTCCTGAATCTTTTCTCCTCCAGAGACTCATGGTTAGAGCTGCTGATCCTCCATCCGTCCTCCTTCCCTACAAGCCTTGAGACCACCCAGGGTTCCGACTGAAGTTGAGAGCACATCAACATATCAAGACTGTGTCCCATGCTACAGGGGCACTGGGCAGAGTCCCCTCTCATTATCAACTGTAGCTTAGTGGTTACCTTATCAGAAGTGCCTAATAACTGTTGTCAGGAGGAAGGCTGAAGTCAGGGTGTACAGCCACTGAGAACTGATCTAGGAAGTTCTTGAGAATTTTTTCCATGGACATGAAGAGAGGGTAGAATTATAGGCATGCACCATCATTAGTGAGGCACAGAGGCAGAGAACTCTGTCCCTGCTAGAGGAGCCTGCCGCGGTCAGAGAAGTGGTCCTCAAAGTATGGTCTCCCAGTTAGCATCAGGATCCCTGGAAACCTGGTAGAAATGTGAATTCTCAGGCTCCACCTCAAATCCAGGGAATAAGAAACTTCAGGGCTGGGGGCTGGCTATCTCTGTGTTAAGCCTCCCATGTGTTTCTCAAGCTAAGGTTGAAAAGCACTGGGGTAGAGTATGCCTCTTGCCAGGGAGGGGTGACAAACAAGTCAAGGTACACAGGGTTAGGCCTTAAAGTGCCTCATGCTAAGGAGATTATTTTTTCTATTTCTTTTATCTTGCAGGCATTATGAGAGCCAATGAGAGTTCCTAAGCAGCAAAGTGACCAGAACATATCTTCACTTCAAGTGCACCATTTTTTGTGATGTTGTGGAGCAGGATGTGGAAGAAGAGATGCCCTCCTTTGGGGATGGCTTCTTTTCTGCCTTCACTACAAATCTTTTCCCCTAGTTCTATTTTCTTTTTCTATTGCCTTGTCTTCCCATGATTTCACCCACTCATCTGGTGTCAGCCACCCTCCCTGACAGGTGACTCCCAAATGTGCCTCTCTCCAGTGGATTTTAGCGGGCAGACTGGCTCAACTTTCTGATGTCCCACTACCATCTCACACAAAACACAGCCAAATCTGAACTCAGCATCCACAAACAAGTTTTCTCTCCTCACTTCTTGACTCAGTGCAATATAGACTACAACTACCTTTGGGGTCATGTGCAAAGCCTCTTCAAACCCCTAGACTCGGGCATTTCCTATTCATCTTTCCAAGAGTCCTTAGTACAATCTTTTATTCCCACACATTGACAGTGTGTCAGTGCCTAAGGGTGAGCACCTTAAAGGGGAAACTCGGTCTCATTTGTATTTGCATTGCACTGATACCCAGCAGAGATAGGGCAGAGAGTGAACATTTGGTGGATGAAAGAATGAATTCCGATCCTTAAAGGAGAAGAACCAGAAAGAGTAGAGAGATGCCTGCAAAGCCAATAAGGACAGGGACTACAAACCCCATTGATGGCCCCTAGTAAACTCAAAGTGTGTGCAGCCAGGTGTTATGAAGGGAAGACTGGATGTAAGAAAGTGGAATAGGTGATAAGAAATGCGCAGTGGGAGCAGGTATAGATAGATTAAACTTTCTAGAAGCCTGGGGAAGACAGGAAGGGGGTACTAGCACTTCACTGAAGGAAGGTAAAGAAAGAGAAGGGTATTATTTGTTTTTAAATGTAGGAGAGGTGTGAATATGAAATTCAAGAACAAGAAAAAAATCTTAGTAGTGTAGAAAGACGGGATAGTAGAGAAAGCTCCAAGGGAGTACTCCAGAATCACAAAAGCCAGGTGTGGTGGCACATGCCTGTAATCCCAGTAACTAGGGAGTCCGAGGCAGGAGAATCACAGTTTTAAGGACAGCCTCAGCAACATAGACTCTTAGCAGACTAGTGAGACCCTGTTTCAAAAACAAAACAAAAAATAAAATAAAAAAGGTCTGGGAGTGTAGCCCCTGGATTCAATCCCCAAAACCAAGAAGAAAAGAACAAAGAATTATAAAGAGGAAGAGGCAGATGAGATCATGGAAGCAGAAGAAGAGGCTGACTGGGAGCAGGGGCTGTGGCTCCAAGGTGTCAGCAGGTAGGCTGCATTTATATTTTCTGAGCAAGTCATCTCTGAGGCCGGTGAGGAGAAGGTGGTTACTGATTCAGAGATGTCAAGACTGCAAGGAAGAAAAGTTCCAAGTTCACATGGGTATCTGTGATATTGAAGAAAGGTTAAGGGAGGCAGAAAAGGATTGGTGGCCTTGAGGAGGGTGCAACTGTTTAGAACGAATGCATGATTGGATAGGCAGTCAGCCAGAGGCCCCCAGCACCAGTTCCCAGCTCCACCTCCTCTGTAGTCTTGGCTCCTTTCCCAGACTGTGGAAAGCCTCCCTGCCTTCCAACTCCAGGTCAAAAGTTGCTTTCTCTCTGAAATCTTCATCTAGGTCCCTCACCCTTCCCCTGCCCCCAGACAAGATGGTATAAAAAATAACACTTATCTAGTGCTTTGTAATTTACAAACAGTTGGACATGCCTTTTCTTTTTCTTCTTTTTTAAGTTATTGGTATATTGTAATCATACATCTTTGTTAGGTACAAGCTGGTAAAGGTATAAATGCACACATCTCTCATTTAACCCTTCCCCAATTTGGATATGCCTTTTCATATATATATATATATATATAATTATATATATATAATTATATATATATAAAATTACATATAATAGATGTGACATTATACATATTATATATATGTATGTTCTTGTTCTTGAATTGCATATATATATATATATATATATATATATATATATGTATGTATAGCCAGCTACTCTATCCTTTTTGTAGTGATTAGCACTCTGTTCATTGCAGGAATTTAATCCTTTATCAGTTTGTATTCCCAAAACTTTAGATGTTTATTTTGTCTACAAGACAGTGATTTAATTAAATCATTTTTTAATTCTGGAAAAGTTTATTATATGTATGTCATAATATATAATATGTATTATTATATGTTGTCTAGATTATGTTTTCTTATATATATTACATACTATATTTACTGTGTGTGTGTGTGTGTGTGTGTGTGTGTGTGTGTGTGTGTGTATGTGTGTTACTAGGGATTGAACCCAGGAGCATTCTACCTCTGAGCCACATCCTAGGTATTTTTATTATTTAATTTGAAAAAGGGTTTTACTAAGTTGCTGAGGCTGGCCTCAAACCTATGATCCTCCTGTCTCAGCCTCCTATGTACTGAGAGTACAGGCGTGCACCACCATACCTGGCTTATATTTAACTTTTTAATATTAGTACATTTTAGTTATACAGAATAGTGGGGTTCACCGTGGCATAGTCATGTATGCAAATAACACACTTTGATCATATCCACCCTCACACTATTCTCTCTTCCTTCCCCTCCCCCTCTTCTGCAATATTCTCTCTGCTACTCTCATGTCTTTTTCTTCCGTAGATTCTACACACGAGGGAAAACATGAGATATTTCAGGCAGTGGGTTTATTACAAGCCAGGGTTATCCAGCTCACCTTTGTAACCCCTAGACCTAACAGCTCTTAGCCATATTGGAAACTCAAAGACATGAGTCAAATCAAATGAATGAATTTCTACCTAAAATATATACTTACAACAAGCCCAGTTCGTTAGGACCTGGTTCCCTAACAATTTCTTCTTATCATTCCTTAATGGTTTCTTCTCCAGATTAAATAAGCACAGTTCCTACTATTTGTTTTTCCTCAGAAAATTTATTTTAGTTGTTTAGGTTTCAAAGTGATTTTGTTCAGACTTCTCAGAATTATTCTTATACTTTTAAATTTATGGATTAGAACTGGCCCCAGTGAATTCTGAACCATCAATGCTTCATTATTCCTGGTTTGGCACAGGTTGGAAGTTGGCTTTGGATCTTTTTTCAATCCTGTTACTAAAAATATTAATAGGCACAATGAGGTTCTTGCCCCCAAATTCATTTTGCATTATGCTTCCTCGTTAAACTGTAAGGGCTTTTGATTGAAAAGCATAGTATAAGACTGCCTTTTTCCCTTGCCTTCAACCAGAGTAAATTCTAAATATGAAGTTCAGTTTTTAAGTATATCCCAGTGATTTAGGTCTATAACCAACTTAACTCCTTTGTTTAACGCATGGCATCCATATAGGATAAAATTACCTCTAAGGATAAATTTCCCTAATCCAAACTTCACCCACAAGTTCCTAGAGTTTGTGGGAGTCTCAGAAAGAAGAATGTGGTGGAAACCATGTATTTACACAGTGAGTACCACTTCACTGATGGCTGTAATGGTCTTTCATTTCTTTTTTTTTTTTTTTTGTCATACTGGAAATTGAACCTAGGGGCATTCTAAACCCCCAGCCCTTTTTATTTATTTATTTTGAAAAGGCCTATCACTAGGTTGTTGAGTTTCACTATATTGCTGAGGCTATCCTTGAACCTGAGATCCTCCTGTCTCAGCCTCCCAAATACTGGGATTACAGGCATGTGCCACCATGCCAGAGTTGGCCATCATGTTCTGAAAGTCATTCCCAGCTCCCCTTCTCGCTGCTGAGATCTCTTAGGTAATAGGAATTGTAGTGAAAGTGTGCAGTGTTTCCCAAACTGGGCTACACACAAGGATAACTGTGTGTATTAAAAGTATAAATTTTCTGGGCCTTGCTCCCTTGAGATTCTGATTCAGTTGGCCTGAGGTTGGGCCAGAAAATGTATTTTTAAATATCTAAGGTTAGCTGAGTGTGGTGGTGTAATCCCAGTACTTGGAAGGCTGAATCAGGAGGTGTTGGGGTATATGGAGGCAAAGAAACACGACCTGACAGCAAGGAACAGGCTTTGCATAGGAGTAAAACCTGGAAAGAGGCATCTGACCAGGGAGAGAGCCCATGAGGGTCAGAAAACTCTCCTCCTTACAGGCTAGGGGCTTTTTATGGGGCATGGAAGTGGGGAGAGTACAGGAGTAGTCATGTAAGCCACTGATTGGTGTGCTAGTAGCTAGGTCATCTTGGGGCAGGGCAAGGGGAGGGGGGAGTTTCTCTTTCTTTGTTCCTTTGTTCTCCTCTAGCATGGCCTCATGGCCAGACTTCACAGTCAGACCTCACAGTGCCCACAGGAGGCTTGTAGGTTCAAACCAGCCTCAGCAATTTAGTGAGACTCTCAGCAACCTAAAGAGAGCATGTTTTAAAACAAAAAATAGAAGGGCTACAGAGGTAGAGTGCCCTTGGACTCAATCCTAGGTATCACACACACACACACACACACACACACACACACACACACAAAAAAAAATCTAAGTTTGAATTCTTTCAGAAGCAGACCCTGAGATAAGGATGTGAGAGAAAGGAGTTCATTTGGGAGGCAATGTATGGAAGCACAGTGATAGGGGGTGAGGAAGGGGAGAAAGCCCATAAAGCTTGTATTATCAAGCAGGTTAACACATGGGAAATTGCAGCTCCGTCCCAAAGGGGATTGAGATCGCATCTTAGAAATATTTTACTCAAATTGCAAATATGCTGGGGTGTTTGTCAACTTCCATCATTGGCTCCCTGGCACTGCCAGCTTGATATACAGGTGAACCAAGGGGGCTTGGGCAACTGGAGAAGATCCAAATGTAAAGAGTTGCAGGTGTGCTCAGTTGAAGACTATCTGGTTGGCTTGCACAGGGATGGTGATTATCCAGGGGATATGGGTAGGATGTGAACAGTGTCTGCTACAGCGTCCCTGGTGTCTGGGATATAGCCAAGGCTCACAGTAGACTACACTTTGGTAATCTCACAAGGATTGTATGAAAAATCTCAATAATTCTATTTACCATTTTTGCCTGGGCTTGCTGATCACGCTCCCTCCTGTGGCAACAGTCATTCCCACCCATGGTATCTACAGCCTTTAGATTGAAATAGATTTCAATCTACTCTGAAATTTTACCTATAGCAGTTATTACCAAACAGTTCCTGTGAACAATGCCTAGGTGATTAAAAATGACTTGGACTAGAAGGAAAGTTAGGCACAGGGTCTCTTCTATTGTGAAAAAAGGAGAGAAATGACATGGTTCACATGAAGGTGTCTCAATTGTCTTAGCTGCTGTGAATTCAAGGACATTGACATTTTCTATGCATCCAGACTGCTTGAAATGCCTTCCAGCTGCAGCACTGGGACCTTAATAAACGAGCCATATTATGTTTATACTTTACTGTTTAAGTAATGCTATTTCACTCTGTGTAAAGCCACTTAAAACACCAGTGGAAACACATGCATGGACCATGAAACAACTTTAAATGGATAATCAATTTTTATCACATATTGAGGGTTAGACTGGTATATCTGAGTGAATTATGAAAGTCTGTATGTGCTCTGGCTAGAAGTGTTTGCATACCAAATCTTTGTCTTTGTTACAAAACCAGTCCATAGTGAGGGAGTTGGGAGTTTCTACAATCTAACACTGAAAAAAACTCCTTTTGTTCTTAAAAAAATCTTTCAGAACTTTAAAAACACAAGTGCATTTTATTTGGGGATAAATGCAAAGGACTATTTTAGAAATCTTGATTCCTTTGTACAACAATTCTCCCCTAAAATAAAGGGGATTTGATCAACACCGACCTAAGGTATCGAGAAGACATGACCAGGGTGAACATGAGATTATTGATGAAAGTCTAAAATGCACAGTGTACTCTAACACTTGTGGGGCATGGTTTTAGGACAAACATGAAGAACTTGTATGTGCAATGACTAGTAAACACATGGAACTCATTATACCGGGGAAGCTGGGCAGGATGAGAAGGTGAATGTGGTCAAGGAGAATTTGGATCAATTCGCGTATAACGGAATCATAACAGTTCACCGCAGGGAAATTAGGCAGGTTCAAGTTATATCCCTAACCTCTGTGGGGGATTTCAAGGATGCAAATCGCAACATTCTTATGAAACATTGGGATCACCTTTGGAGATAGCACAAGATCGGTGGCCCACTGATATGACACACTGTGACATTTCTTATATTAACTAGAGGATATTGAAAATGTCAGATAACCTGAGTGCCCGGAAACACCAAGAAGCTATCAGCTCTTTGATTTTCCAACTTCCTTGAAGCACTTGTCACTCCCTTTCTGGTCCCAATGTGGGTGGGATGAAGAAGGTTGTCTGTCACCATTACCCTCCCAATATACCCCACCAAGTACACACCAATTGGGAAGTAGGGCTTCTTAAGAGCAACTTACAGAAAAGATATGATCCTCTATTTGTAAATTAAAGCACAGAATTGTAGGGCAATAGACACATCTTTATTCTTCAATAAAACAGCTCATGCTTTATCCAAACATTAATTCAACCCTTTTTACCATGTAGTAAGCAATAAAGTAGGTTCAGGATCAGTACTTCTGCCAACATAACCAAATCACCAATTGGTTTCACTTATAAAGCCCAGCATTAAGTGAATTTGGACTAAGTAGCAAATCAGGTGAGGCTATCTGATACTTGACCACTTGACATATTTGTACACAGGCCCAACCACAAAGACTACCCATATTCCTTAAATCTAAATTTTCACATCATGTCAGGTCTCTATAGATACTTCTCATGTTATAAAATATATTTTTGTGCATATGATAATTTAAATATATATTAACAGATTTCCTTAAATTACAATTTTCTTAAACCATAGTCTGACCTGTGCTTGAAATGGATAAACATGTGTATTAATGTCATCTCACTCTTATATGACAGAGAACATTCTGGGTTTGTTTCAGGTCATCATTCACACATATATTTTCTTTTTTTGTGGTACTGGGGATAGAACCCAGGGTCATTCTACCTGTGAATTACATCCACCCCCAGCCTTATTTTATTTTTTATTTTGAAACAAGTTCTCACTAAATTGCAGAAGGCCTCACTAAGTTGCTGTGACTGACAGAGAACCTGTGATCCTCCTGTCTCAGCCTCCCAAGTACTAGGGTTACAGGTGTATACCCTCATGCCCAGCTTCACACATATCTTTTCTAATCCACATTATTTTTTTAAATGTTCATAATTCCCTGGGAATTTGTTTCTATTATCTCTTTCTTCTCCCTTATAGAGTTGTGGAAGAAGAGGAAGGAAAAGAAAAAGAGGAGAAAGTGGAAGAAAAGGAAGAGGGGGAGGGAGAGGAGGAGGGAAGATGATTAGGAAGAAGGAGGGGTGGGGAAGAAGAAACTTAGACTTAATGCATCATCAGAGAAGAAATGATCATCAGGCCAAATCTCCATTTTCAGCGATACACATATTAAGCTCATTTTAAAAAGTAAATGATGGTAGTGTTCATTAATTGATATTAAATTCATCACAAATAATTTATACATTTTTGGTTTAAAAGAAAAATAATTTGAAACTTTCCACTTTAGTTACTTTAAGATACTAGACTATGGGATACAATATAATGATTCTGGTTAAATTAAGCAATATTTTGAGGATAAAAATAATGCATGGAAAGCATTTTAGAAATTAAAATTAGCCAGGCGTGGTGGCGCACGCTTGTAATCCCAGCATTCGGGAGGCTGAGACCGGAGGATCCGGGTTCGCGGCCAGCCTCAGCTACCTAGTGAGGCACTCCGCAACTTAGTGAGACCCTGTTTCAAAATAAAGAATAAAAAATAGGGCTGGGGGTATAGCTCGGAGGTAGATTGCCCCTGAGTTCAATCCCCAGTACCGCAAAAAAAAAAAAAAAAAGAAATTAAAATTAAAATATCTCCTTCCTGTTTAGTAAATGTCATAGAAAAGGAGAAAAATTTCTATTTTCACTTATTTTTAGTAAAGCCAGGAACACCTAGCTTTGGTGTAAAGTTGGCATAAAAGTAGAAACACTTAAAGAATTGAAGAAAATATGAAAAATAAAATGATGATTGTAACTGAGGCCAGCAAACTATAGCATTCTAAACTTCTTACATCCCTGCATCAGTTCCTTAAATTCTCAGTCTAATCTACCACGATAAGTCAATAGTAAATAATAGTAAAGAAATAAATTCATTCATTTGTTTGAAAGGACTTTTAAGTACCTAAATGTCTTATATAATAAGTACTTTACAGGAATAGTTGAAGGAAGGTTCCAAAGGAGTTATAAAACATTTTTAAGTTGTAGTTATACTGGGAAGCATAACACATAGAGCAATCAGAAAATTATAAAGTAGCACACTAATAAAAAAATAAAATAATATAATGATCTCTATACATAAATGCAGAAAGGACATAGATGGGAATATCTGTTTTAGGTAAGAAAAATAATTTATACACCCTAGTAATTTTTCAAATAATAAAGATTACACATGCATATATACTACATACAAATATACAGATATACGTATAATTAAACATTCCTATTGTTTCTCGAGTATAGTGGTAATCAGGTTCTGGTAATAACGTGGCCACTCTAGTTTTTATTTTTAAATTCTCTAGTTGGAGTTTGATAGGAATTTACAGCACTATTCAACGTATTGTAAATTAAGCAGATAATCTTTCTAAGAGGGATATCCCCATATACCCCTGAAATGAACTTTGGCTCTAATTCATACATAATTCCGCACATATTTGTTTCCAATTATTCCACATTAGGCAAAAATATGTGATATTGCAATGTTCTACACTGGTATTCTTCTTCCCCATATATCTAAATCCTGACACATCTATAACATTCATTTGATGTATAATAACATTTCAGTGCACTAGGTAATACATATGTTTTTTATTTGCCACAAAGAACTGTATTTCCTCAACTGATTTATGTGCCACCTGGACAAAATTATTTTTATTATGGTTTATTTTATTTTCTCCAACATCCACAACTGAAAAATACTTGTAAACTGCCAATGACACAATGACAATGGTGAAAAAAGAATATCCTCTAAATTCAAAATCAAAACCTCACATTTCTTCAGAGAACTCCAATGAAAAATGCAGCCACAATGCTTTTAAACTAGCAAATTCAAGTAAAACCAAATAGCTTATCTTTTGCTGTGTTTCCTTATGAGCAACTACATAAAATTCACAGAGTTCGAAAGTTTTCCAAAATAGAAACAACCATTTGGGTTAAGGGTTTGCATAAGGGACTTATAAAGATACTATCCAAACCATAAAAAATGATCATGACATAATCACAAAGAATGGTAATGGTATTTTCTAATCACATGACTTCATTTCCTGAATTATACTTCATCCAGGTACTAAGAAAAAGCACAGGGAGCAATCTCCTATTTCTAACTTAAAAGTGCTTCTTCACAGATTACAGCAGTATCCTTCACATACATTCTATGCTATATCCTTCTGATGACTCCTATTGAATTTTCTCAATAATTCTCTGAGCAACAAAATTGCTACGTGTCAAGGTCAGTGATTCACAAAATGTTTGGGAAACATCTCAAATGTTCGAGGCCATTTGCCTAATGAATATAACATGGACACATTTCATTCCTCCTTTCTGGAATTGCTTTGAATTTCAAACATTTGTTAGCCATTAACTACACCTTGCATCTAATACTGCATACACATATAATGCATTTTAAGGTCCCCATATAAAACTAACTTATTTATGATCCTATACCTGTACTAATTGTCCTGCACAATAACCACTAATGACAATGCCCCCATTGGGGAGCAATTAGTTCTGTCTTGAGCTGCAAAGATTAAGAGAATTTTTCATCCAATGATACTTTCTGTGCCTTTCGAATCACCCAAGCAAATTTCTCAAGAATCTTCTCTAAATGGTTCGTTTCTTTTTTCCTATGTAGCTTTAAGTCCTACTTAAGTCAACGCTTACATTGCTATAATCCCTCCTTCAAAACTGGTGACACTTCAATCATTTTTTAACAATTCTGTAGAGTCACCAAAATAGAGATGCTCACTTGCTAATGAAAAGGTTCCTAAATACAGGTCATAACATGTGCACATAAACATACTCAACACACTCACAATGTAGGTATTTCTGGATTCAGGAATGACCAACTTATGAATGTTCTATGCATACAAATAACTAACCTATGATAGAACCAGCTGATGACATTATTTGCCCTAAGAGTCATCCAGTGACAGCCTTAGGTCTAACCAGTTATGCCTTAAGAGTATTTTCTGAACAGGGTGTGGTGGGTCATGCCTGTAATTCCAGTACTTGGGAAGCTGAAACAGGAGGATCACAGGCTTGAGGCCAGTGTAGAGTAACTTAGTGAGACTCTGTTTTAAAATAAAAGGCATTTTGGGTATAGCTCAGAGGTATAGTGCCCCTGGGTTTAATCCCCAATACCACACACACACACACACACACACACTTGGTGTGGTAGCATACATCTATAATCCCAGCAACTTGGGAAGCTGAGGCAAGAGGATAATCATAAGTTCAAGGTCAGCTTGGGCAACTTGATAAATAAAAAGGGCTGGGGATGTAGTTCAGTGGTAGAATATCCTTGGGTTCAATCCCCAGTATCCTCCCCCCACCCCACACACTCACTCATATACACACACACACAAAAGACTCTTCTCTAAATCCCAGTTTCTCTCTCTCTCTCTCTCTCTCTCTCTCTCTCTCTCTCTCTCTCTCTCTCTCTCTCTCTCTAATTGGGAGTTGTAGGCCAGTTCCCAAATGACCCACCTGACTCTATGTAACAGCCAGTTAATTCTTCTTGATGAGTTCAGTTATTTATCAGTATCCCCATAACAAGCAGTAAGGTATTTTAGGTCCCTAACAGCCAGATGGATAATCCTCATTCCTCTATTGAAGAATGAATTTATTTTACATTTATTAAACATTTACTGTGCTTAGAGTTGTGTTGTTTATGGACAAATAGGACACGTGTACAACAACAACGAAAATATAGTAACAAAGAGGCCCAAATGGAAATGAGAATCCAGAAGCAGTAGATAGTACCTCCAACAAAGGAATTCAGGGATGACTTCATCAGGGGAGTCCCCATTTGGCTATGCCTTGAAAGACAGATATGAATGCAATGGGTGGGAATGCATTGGGAGTTGGGGTGGGCATTTGGGCATGGAACTGGGAAAAGGGAAAAGTCACTGAAGAATATAATATGATCAGAGTATGGTGTACATGAGGGAAAGAAGATGAAGACAGACAAGATCAGTAGCTGTAAGCAGATAAAAAGGACTCAAACAATAGGATGAGGAATTAGGTAGACAATGGAGACACATAAAAAGGTTTGCATTATTTGTTCTTAAATTATTTTATAATTATTATATATTATAAAAAAATTCAGGGAAATGTATAAATCATAGGTATTTAGGTAAGGGGATTGTCATAAAGTAAACACCTAGGTCAAGAAATAACACCAGCACCTGAGGGGCCTCCTCCTCACATCTTCTCCTAATCACTATATCAGTCCCTCAAAGGTAAGCGCTAACCTGACATTTATGATAGCATTTCACTTTTCTTTATAGTTTTCCCACCTAGACATGAGTTCCTCAAACATAGTTTAGTTCTGCTGGTTTCTTGAAATTTATATAAGTGCAATTATGTAGTATGAATTATTTTTCACTTGGATTCTTACATTTGATGTTGTTTTGTTATTATCATGTGAGCCATGCTGTCATGGAAGCTGTAGTTCATTCATTTTCATTGTTGTAGTGTATTCCTTTGCGTGAACACATTGCATTGATCCATTCTGTAATTGGTGGATATTGAGATTGTTTCTAGTTTGGGACTATCATGAATAATGCTTCTAGGAACCTTTTTGTGTTTGTCCTTTGATGCATATACCATCTCCTGATGAAAGGAGTGTTTTACTTTAGGACAATCAGCATCACAGCTACACATAAAAATGGAATAGCTTACAGAGAGATTCGTGACAAAGATAAGAAACCAGGTAGGTAGTCCCTAACTAGTCTTGAGGGTCTAATTTAGGTTGTTGACTCTATTGGCAAAAACTCCCCAGGCAGAAAGACTTTGATTTCCAATGTTCGAATCGCAGTAGTATTTTCTTTTCTTTTCGTCTGCAGGAACAAGGAATTGGTCCATTATGGACTTGATCACTGGTCCATTCCTGGTCTACTTTAATTAATGTTTCATTCTGTTTACTTGGCCAGTTGGAATAATGTAATAAGCACCTGCAAAGCCATATCCCCCAACAAAAGCCAGGACCATGGTAGTGACTACAGCTAACCATATGTTTTTCCTAACATTCCACCCTTCAGCCTCTCCCTACCTAGACTGAAGGTATTTTTGAACATTACGTAAAGCCTTCAAAAAGGACTATTGACCCCAGTAAGTATCCATTTGTGCTAGGCAAGTAGAAAAGAATATCGATTTCATTCTCTTTATGTCCTATTACTTCCAGGGAGGCAGATAAATGATAAAACGATAAGTTGTGTGAATCATGTGAACATACATTCTTCTGGGACAAAGCAATTGCAAAGACTTCACAGTTTTTTTTTCCCATATGTGACTACTCATTCCCTTTAGAAAGATTTCTAGCAAAAATATAACTTATGCAACAACAGACTTCAAGATGTGCCAAGTGATCTGAGAAACCTATTCCTTGATCATAAAATTGAACGATGCCATGAACTTTAAACACCTTTTTTCCTCCCTATGTTTTGCTTGATTTTCAGTTTACCATGAATATAACACCTTTTGTGGGCCCGGTAATACCAGGGCACAATGTAAAAGGATCTGAACATCACACGTTTGAGAAAAGGACAATATATCCAGTATTGCAAAGTTACAGTAGATGGTGCTAGATGGGTGCAAAAGATCCAACTGCCATCCGGGCCACCTTCAAGATTTCTCCTGAGCTTAGCAGTTTAGAAAATGTGCAATTTAGATTTATCAATTCAAGAGAGGCCCTCAGATAAAACAGTTGAATTAGTGAGATCAATGAATGCAGAACCCTATAATTAGACAATGTTAAGGTTTTTATGGAAATTAACAATGAAGACAACTTTAAAGTCGAGGTCAAATCGTCTATCTTTCTGGCATACTGGTGCCAATGTTAAATTACTAAAAGAATGATTTCCTATTCATTTAAAATAATGTCATCTGTACTAATTTTCAAACTAATTTGCTCTCAGTATTAGTTATTTATCACTTATAAGTGTTTGTACATTTTGTAGGTTGGCTTTGAGATTTAAATGTCCTATATAATGCATGTAACATGATTCACAAAGCATTAAAATATTCTATACATGCAAAGTATTATTTTTCTTATTGTTACCCCAAAGAACTTTTGTGTTCAGTCCTTTTTCAGCCACTTTTTCATAGGTATTCTTATTCCTCTTTTAGTCTTTATGTGAAATAGCTGAGACACACAATAACGTAGTGAATAATTTTGAACACATGTTTTCCCACTTGTAGCCACAGTACAAAATGAGTCTCAAATCAATGAGCCAGGGATCAGGTGAGCACTTGTCCTTGATGAGAGGGCTGTTTTAGAGTTAAGAAGAGACTGACCCATTTCACTGGCGCTTCTCATCCTTGGAACAGATGCTTCCCTCCCTCTATATGCTGAGCGCTCAGTGGATGAGTAGCTCCTTGGCTTCCCTTGAGATAGGAGCAACAGGACAATGAAAGCCACATTCAGGATGTGACTTATCTCAGGATCTGTCAGTGACTGCAGGAAAATGTCAGATGTAGCATTAGGTCACCCCCTCTTTGTCCCCAGAGCCACGTTCTGTTTAGGTTCACTTACCGGACAGGGTGTGGAAGAAATTCTTTTTTCTGAAAGCTAACCCACATTCTCCAGCATTCCATGGTATGTCCAGCCTAGAATACTCTCTTAAATGCATATTAACAAATCCTTGGAGCTCCAAAGGCTTTTTCAGAGGCTTGAAGGTCAGACTTTTAAGTGAACTCTCTGTATTTATGAATCATTATGGCCTATTGATTGAATGTAGTTCTAATATATCTGTCTGCCTTATCTAAACAGAATGTCAAATGTCCTGTGGACAGAGCTGTTATCTGCTGTGATGGGGTTTTGGTGGTGCTTTGCTTTTTATAGAGCCTAGCACCTAAACGCTTGAATACATACAATTAATATTAGTACTAAATAATAAGAGTAATATAAATATTTCTTGTATTCATTTTCCAATATGTATTTAGCATATTGTCCCTGAAAGAATGTGCCTCGTCGTTGCTGTGATCAATAGTCACAGTGGAGCTTCTCCAATCGCACTGACAGTATATCCAGAAACGAATATGCAATAGGCCTGTCCAGTAAGTAGGAGGAGAAAAATCCATATTTTTAAATGTCATAGAAGCTATTCCTGCAGTTGCCCAGCAGCCGACTTTCAAATGTTAATAATTAGGCTATGGGCCAGGCCTATTGCTCAGCAGCTAATATGCTGTGTGTGCTACCGTGCAGGAGACCTCGGGATGATGCTTGCTGGAAGCTCTCCTATCTTCCAGCAGGAGCAGGGAGCGCTGTGGAGGTGACACTGGGCGCCTTACAGGAGAGAGCTGCATGATATATCACCACTCACCAGCCCTCGCCGGAGACCTGTTTAGAGTGAGATTACAGTCTCAGCAGAGCCTCTCATTTCCCCTGGTCACGGGGTTACGAAACACTTTACAACTTGTGCTACAGGAAGGCAAAGAGGGATTTAAATGCAAGGCTGGAAGAGACCCTCGGTTTGCAAGAAGTTTCTGCTTTGGCTGGCTCGGAGACAGCCGGATCGATGCTTTTAGAAAAATGTAAACTTTAAACATGGGATGGAATATGTGTTCACCGTATTTCATCTGATCACAAGTTGATCAGACAACTTGGGAAGCCTCTGAAATTCAGACACTAAAATGGTTCTTTCTCAGAATTGAAGTATCTTCACTACTGATCTCTATGGAGCACCTACTAACACTAATGGGAGAACAA
The DNA here is from genome assembly GCA_004027655.1 of Graphiurus murinus. Classification (NCBI taxonomy): domain Eukaryota; kingdom Metazoa; phylum Chordata; class Mammalia; order Rodentia; family Gliridae; genus Graphiurus; species Graphiurus murinus. Next base: position 39,182 of record PVLC010001064.1, read on the forward strand.
CCCTAATAAGGTCAACAAAACCGTTCTTGTAACAGTGTTCATTAACGCTGGTGCTTGGGGACTGTTTAAAATTGTTCCTGCTACAGTCAATCCCATGGATAAAATCATCTGCTTCATTTTTAACCATTGCTTGGAATTCTGATTTTTCCAAATATTTACCTATGTTCCTTACCTTTAAGATGTGACCTAACAATTTTGGTTTATAATTTCTGGGGGTGGTCACAGGGGGTTTTGAAGGTTAATTCATTAAAAAGAAGATAATATTCTTTTCTTACATTTGCTATCAGTATTCCTATCCAAGGGCGTATCAGCTTCCCAGATTATAACTTTGTTTTCCCACTCCTTTCCACCTGCATACAATTTACCACCAAACCTGACTGTTTCCTCCACAATATCTCTAATGTCAATTTCTAAAACTCAATACATATTTGCCAATGGGTAGGAATAATACTACAAATGGAAGTTCTGTGCCTGAGCTATCCTGGGCTCATAATATTTTGTACTCATCATCCTGGACCAGGTCTGTGGTGGACTAAAGATGGATACAAATTCTTTGTTCTCCCACCAAGAAGTTTTACATATTTAATGATATTATAAGCCTTTTAAGCATAGACTTTACATTCTATACATGAACCAAATACATGGCCCATCACAATTAACATTTATTAGCCCACCAAAAATATTCTTGTCAATTAGAACATGACAGAAACCTATTAGCATCGATGCAACTTCTGGAGATCTCTCCGAAAGTCCAGAAAGACTTTTAACTCTAGAACCAGAAACTTTATATTGTATTATCTAAATTATAACACACTTTCCTTAAAAGAACTCATTGCAACTCTTTCTTATGATGATTAATAAAAATTGTGGGTCTTTTCTTACAACAGAAAGAATAAGTATTTCCAGAATTTTCTACTAGAGTTTAATAGATCTTATCTGTACATTTGTTAAAGAGAACCCATAAATTGTTTGCATTTGCCAGGTCACTTTCATTGGGCAGTAGTGATTCCTGTTCTTAGATTTATTTTTAGTTTTATTGAGATATAGTTGCTATATACTCCACTCCCCCCAAAATGCACACATTTAATGTATACACCTTGGTGAGTTTGGTCATGTCCTTGGTGAGTTTGGTCATTTAACTGTTGATTTTAAGTTATCAATAAACTCTACAAGTGCTTGGCGGTCATTCTTGTCTAAATACCTTAATTTGAAATACCTAAGGCCTAAATACCTTAATTTGAAATTTAGTAAAAAGCTATTAAGAGGAAGGTTGACGTGTCAAAAAACCACATAAATATGCTGCGAAAAACAAAAATAACAACTTTCAATTGTTCAAAGAATTATTATTTCTTCAGGAATTTCTTGGACCCTCACACATCACAAAGTGAGATAAAACAAAGCAAGTAAAAAGATGAGTGACATGTGTTTTATTTTCAAAACCATAAGCACCATTGGCCCTAGTTATTATATGTGCGTTATTTCTACAGACATCTAATAAAAAAAAAAAACTCAAAGAATATGTATTGATCACTTGCCCATGTAAAAGCCCTGTGCCAGAGTTGTTTTCCCATGATCTGCTGGGGTGGGGTTAGGTGGGGTGGGGGAGAAATGTACATAAATAACCATAAAATACTGTATAATGTAAGTTATAAAAATGAACTTAATAAATACTAGCACAATGCTTTAGGAATACCAGGGTGGAAGTGATTAATTTGACTTAGAGGAAGGTATGGGTGGGGAATAGAAGATTCTTGGAGGAGATTACTTTTTTCTAGGGAATGATGAATAATGTCAACCAACATAGAGGGCAGAAGTGGGAGGGAAGGGACAGAAGGGAAGAATTATTGCAGGAGTGGCATGAGAAACGTGCAGAGAAATTTGGGGAAAGGAAGAAGGCAGGGTCCCCTATAGTTGCTACACAGGCAAGCGTGGAAAGGTAGTGATGGGCTTTCAAAGACATCCTGAGGCATTTGGATTTGGCAAGCAATGAAAAGCCATAGAGATTTGTGAGCAGGGGAGTGAATCATTATGAAATTTATTATTATTAAATTGGGAGTCAGTGAAAGGATTTAAAATGCCCCATAAGTTCAATGTAGAGGACTGGTTGGAAAAAAGAATATATCCCCACAATGGAATATTATGCCACCATATAAAGGAACAAGGACAATTTTTACACATAAATGCATCTCCAGGATATGTCATTAAATGGTGTATTTAACATGTTCAGTTAGGTAGCCATTAAATTTTTCTCTTTACCTTAGCTACTCGAGTTTTCCTGCTGCCACCATGGCACTGGCCTGATTGTGCTGTGGTCCTTTCTTTGTCCACCTAGAACACTCAGTGGAAGATATTCTTGCCACCAGCACCAATCCCTGCTTGTCCCTTGGTCACTGACCACTTTGATGCCACTGCTCCCAAGGCTTCTGTGGCCACCTCCATAGGGTGGCTTTGCTCTGATTTCCCTAGCTCCTCTCAGTGCAGAAGTTTCCTGTGGCTGGGGAAGACCCACCTGAGAGGTATCCACTAGCAGTGTACTCTCAGCATTCAACTGGTCAGATTCTCTGCAGAGCCAAAGGGCCTGGTGTATCCTCAGGGGTGAGAAAGCCTGTTTTCTGTACATTTGGCTAATTTTAGCCACGGAGATCAGATGTTATTTAATTCCAATTGTGATAATGTCTACGAAGACAGTTTTGAGGCCTTAACCTGGGTGGCAGGTAATATTTTCATTCACTGTATTGTGATTCTTTATACTTCACATATAGGTTATAAATCGTCCTTAGCATCTATGGATATTTAATCAATGTTTAAGAAATAATCTACTAGCATCTCAGGAGAGGTTTGGAGTTTTCTTCATCTGGGTTCAGGTACCAGCTCCAGCACTTCTCAGCTGTGTAACCTTGGGCAATTTATTTAATCTTTCTGTGCCTTAATTTCCTTATCTGTGAAATGGGAATATCATAATACTTACCTCATATGTGGTTGTGAGGATTAAAGAAGAAAACGAATATAAAATGCTTAGCCCAGTTGTACTTGATACTTGGTAAGTGATTATGTTAACTGTAGTTTAAAATATAATGATGAGGGAAAATTATAACATGGGGAAATACTAATGATATGATAAATATATACATTGTGTTATTTTTGCAACAAAATCAGCAATCTATTGCCATCTATGCTGTAAATTAAATTTCCTTAATTTGTTTATAACTCTACCCTTTGACCAATATTGCCCCATTTTCTTCAGTCCCCGATCCTTCCCCTTATACCCACTGTTCTATCTTTGCTTCTGAATTTTGATGTTTTTATATTCCACAGATAAGTGAGATCATATATATTTGTCTATTTATGTCTGTCTCATTCTACTAAGCATAATGTCCTCCAGGTTCATATATTTCATCAATGGCAGAATTCCTCCTTTTTCGTGACTAATATTCATTTGTATATATTATATTTTCTGCATTCATTTGTCTGTCAGTGGATACGAGTTGTTTCCATTTTTTGGTCACTGTGAATACACGTGACCAAGCATGTGAATACAGATATCTTTGATATACCAATTTTATTTTCCTTGGATATATAACCAGAAATGGGCTTGCTGGATTGTATGGTGATCCTGCTTTTAATTTTTTGAAGAATATCAATACTGTTTTCCATAATTTCTATACCTAATTACAGTCCCATAAACAGTGTGCAAGGGTTCCCTTTTCTCCACACCCTTACCACCACTTGTTATCTCCTATTTTTTCTTTTTGGATAGCCATCTTAAGAGGTATGAAATGATATCTCATTGTGGTTTTAATTTGCATTTCCCGGATGACTAATGATATTAGGCATTTTTTAATATACCGGTTAGTCATTTGCATGTCATCTTCAGAAAGATATCTATTCAGGTCCTTTGCCCATTTTTTAATCAAGTTGTTTCCCTTTTTGCTACTGAGTTACACTTTCATGATAAAATCTTCCAACAAATTATCATAGAAGTAATTAACCTCAACATAATAAAGGCCATATGTCACAAGTCCACAGCTAACATCATCTCTAATGGTGAAAAGTTGAAAGTATTTCCTCTAAGATCAGACACAAGAAAGGATATCCAGTCTCACCACGTCCATTCAACATAATAATGTAGCTCCTAGCTGGAGCAATAAGGTAAGACAAAGAAATAAAAGGCATCCAAACTGGAAAGGAAATAGTAGTTTTCTGTTTGTAGGTGACATGATCTCATATATAGAAAACCCTAAAGACCACCCAAAACTGTTAGAACAAATTCAGTAATGTTAGTTATAAAATCAACACACAAAAATCAGTTGTGTTTGTATACACTAACAATGAACTATTAGAAATTAAGAAAAGGATCCCATTTACAATAGCATTGAAAAGAATAAAATACTTATGAAAAATTTAATTAAGGAGGCAAAAGATCTGTATACTGACACTATAAGACATCGATGGAAGAATTTGTAGAAGTCACAAATAAATGGGAAGATATCTCAAGATCATGGATTGCAAGATTTAATATTAAAATGTCCATACTACTCAAAATGATTCACATATACAATTCCTATTAAAATTCAAATTAGTATTTTTTACAGAAATAGAACAATCTTAAAATTTCTATGAAACCACAAAATAGCCTGAATAGTCAAAGCAATTTTGAGAAAGAAGAACAATCTTGAGAAAAAAGAGATCACATGCTCTAATTTGAAACTATACTACAAAGCTACAGTAATCAAAACAGTATGGCATCAAAGCAGACACATAAATCAACAGAACAGAAAAATGAGCCCAGAAACAAACTCAAGCATTTATGATCAAGTAATCTTTAACAAGGATTCCAAGAATACACAATAGGAAAAGAAAGTCTCTTTAATAAGTGATGTCAAGAAAATGGTATACCTATATCCAAAATGATAAAATTTGACCCATGCCTGAAAATTAACTTGAAATATATTAAAGACTTCAATGAAATAAAATGAAATTTGACCCATGTGAAAATTAACTTGAAATGAATTAAGGACTTTAATGTAAGATCTTAAACTATAAGACTCTTCAGTGCAACATAGGGGAAAAGCTCCTTGAAATTGGTCTGAGGATGATGATCTTGGATATGACATCAAAAGCAAAAGTAAACAAGTGTAACTGTATCCAACTAAAAGAAGCAATCAACAGAGTGAAAAGATGATCTATGGAATGGGAGAAGATTTTTATATATACTTTTATTGGTGTATTATAGTCTCACATTATGATGTAAATCATAGTAATAGTAACATACATGCTCACAACACTTGGTGGGCTTTCCCTCGGCTCCCTCCCTATTCCCCTCTTCTCCATACAGGGTATTGAGACTGACATTGGTATTCTCACATATGTACATAATATTAAGTAATTCCTTCATTGATCCTCCCTTTCCTCCTTTCCCCTTCCCCTAGACCACCTCCTTCACTCCACTGGGGTTTCTCCTCCCTCATCTGAAGTCCCTCTGGTATCCTGATTACTCCCTAGCTTATGCATATTAGAGAGACCATATGACCCTTCACTTTCTGTGACTGTCTAATCTCACTTAACATAATGTTCTCCAGGCCCATCCATTTTCCTGCAAATGACATAATTTTGTTCCTCATTGCTGAGTAGAATTCCATAGTGTGTATAGCCTATATTTTTGTAATCCATTCATCTGTTGATGAACACCTAGGTTGATTCCATAATTTGGCTACTGTGAATTGTGCTTCTATGAACATAGAGATGCATATATTACTGTAATTCTCTGATTTCAATCCCTTTGGAAAAATATCCAAGAGTGGTATAGCTAGATCATATGGTAGATCCATTTGCAATTTTCTGAGGAATCTCCACACTACACCAAGGGAGAAGATATTTGAGAACCATATATCTGATAAGAGGTTATTATATAAAATATAAGATAATTTATACACATGAATATCAAGGAAACAAATAATGCGATTTTCATTTCTTTTCATACTTCTGTATATTTCCAAGTCACCACTATTGGAATACAGTTACATTAATAATTTGAAGAAACAGTAAATGTTATCTTAAAAGAATAAAAGACGGTTAAAAAGAATGAAACATCCTAGACTTGAGTAGAAAGAGGTAGGATGAGACTGGAGGGCTGAGTGAGTCAGGTCAGTAGAGCCCTCACTATTTGATTACTGCAACCCAAATAGTGAAGAATATTTGTCAAATACAGTGAAACTTGAACAAAGTAAGTTCATGAAAGAAAAAGCTTAGTAAACTGAAAAGTTGGACCAACAGACCTCCCAAGTGAATGATAGCTTCCCTTGAGTTTATGAGGTGGGTCACCTCCAGGGAAGAGACCTAGATTTGGCTACAGAATTTTCCAAGCCAGCATCCCTGATTTAAAGCCAGAAGCTACCACAGTATGCTCCCTTTCAACTCACACATACTTACTTTTTTGTTTGAAGCAAAATGTACCTACAATAACAAACTCAAATCTTAAGTGTGCAATCTAATGGCAAGTGTTTTTATCTCTGTAATCACCATCCTGATCAAAAACAAAATAGAACATTTCTATTCTATCATCAGGAAAACCCTTTTGTGCCCTCTTGCAGTCAATCCCTAACTCTACTTCTCCTCTACCCCTATTATACGCAAACTCCATTCTGAAACCTATCACTGTCAATTTGTTTTGCCAATTCCTGAACTTAATATCAATTCAATAATGCATTATATATAAATATATATATATATATATATATGTGTGTGTGTATATATATATGTATATATATATTCCTTTGAATTTGGCTTCTTTGGCTCAATATAATGTCTTTGTGATTCATCCACGTTGTTCTATGTATAAGCAATTCATTCTTTTTTATTGCTAACTGATATTCCATCATATAGTGTACTGCAATTTACTATCCAGTCTTCTGTTAATAGACATTTGGTTGATTTCTAGTTTGGGATTATTATGAAAAATGTGCTATAAACATCTTGCACAAATCATTTTGAATGCATAAGTTTTCATTTTTCTTGAGTGAATCAGAGTGGAATTAATAATGGTCATAGTACAGGTGTTAGTTTTACTTTATAAGAAACTGACAGTTTTCCAAAGTACAAAATACAATGCATTCCACACTCCCATATCAATGCTGAATTTCAGTTAATCTGCATACTCACCAAAATTTAGTGTTACATAACCTTTGAACTTAAGTCATCTTAGTGGGTATGAGGTGGTACCATATTGTGGTTTAATTTGCATTTATTGATAACTATGATAATAACTGCATTTTGTACTTGTTGATGCTCATGTATTTCCTTTTGTGAAGTGTCTTTTCAAGTTATTTATTTATTTATACCTTTAAAAAATTGATGGAGACAGCAGAGTTTAAGTATTGGTAGCACAGTATTCCTCTTTTTAAAAGAAATACTCTATCATGTTACTAGTATTGAAAATTAAATTCAGCAACACAACTCCTGCTTGTACATTCAATGTAAATTTCCAAGTAGTAAACTGTATTTGGGGCCTGGATAGCCTCTGTTCTATAACTGTAAAAGGCACACAACTGAGTACCATTTAATAAATGCTGCTGTTGAATAGTCATAAAAATAAGGAAAATATGATGGCTGAAATTGTATGCATTTATTGCATACAACATTGTTTTGATGTATATGCAAGGTGTGCAATGACTAAATCTAGCTAATTAACATATTAATTACTTCATATAGGTATAATTTTGTGGTGAGAGCAATTTATATGCATTCTTTTAAATTTTTCAAAATACAATATACTATTAACTAGAGTTACCATGTTGTTTGATAAATCTCTTGAACTTATTCTACGTAGATAACTTTCATATCCTTAACTAACATATCCCCAACTTCTCCCACTCCACAGCCTCTGCTAACCACTATTCTTTTCTAAGTTTTATGCAGTTTCAAATTGAGCTGTTTGTCATTTTATTATTGAAAGCATTCTTTATGAATTCTGGATACAAGTCCCTTGTGAGACTTGTATTTTGGATTGTGGATATTTCCTCCCAGACTGGCTTTGACTTTTCATTTCTTAATTGATGTTGGATGACCAGAATTTTTACTTTTAATGAAGACCAATTTATAGTGATTTATTGATTAGTTTCTGAGATATATGAGTCATTCTTCTAGAAGTAATTTTAACATATGGTACATGGTATGAGGTAAGGTTTTCTTTTTAATATATGAATGATCAGTTGTTCTCACGCCACTTTTGGAAAGTCCTTTCTCTCATTATATTTTCTTGTCAAAAATCAGTTGGTTAAGTGGAGTGCAGAGGTGCATATCTGTAATCCCAGTACTTGAGAGGCTGAGACAGGAGGATCACAGATCTGAGACCAGCCTCAGCAACTTCAAGACCCTTGGTAACTTAGGGAGACCATATTTCAAAATAAAAAATAAAAGGGCTGGGGGTATAGCTCAGAAGTAAAATGTCCCTGAGTTTCATCCCCAGTACCCCCTACACACAATTGTTTGTGCACCTGTATTATCAATCTATATATTCATCCTTATATTATATTTTGCTTCATTAACTTATTTGCCTTCCTTTATACTATGATTTCTATTTTGATTTTGGTAGGTTTCTAGTATTCTTGAAATCAGATAGTGTGAGTCTTCCAACTTTGGTAGTACTGTTTTTATCCTGACTGTATTACCTACCTTAGGTCCTATTTTACTCGGTTCCCTCCTCTCTGGTGCCTTGTCAGAAAATTCCATGTGCTTCAGCTTCTCCAAACTCTAATCTCCTCATCTCATTGAGACTAATGTACTCTACTTGGTCTCCACCTTCCTGGACCAGGATCCAAAAAGTATCTGAAGGCAGAGAGGTGAAGCGAATATGAGGCTTGCCTTGTGCATTTCCTGTCTTTTAAGGAAAAGTGTGAACTTTTGTACTGTCTTTTGTCCAATGCCTGAAAAGAGTTAACTCATATATTTTGTCCAGGTTACAGTGAGGAGATAGGTCCATTTCCATTTACTGCCAAGGTTGGAAGCAAACATCCTCTCACATTAGTATTGATATGGCCTTTTTCAGAACATCCACCATTTAAAGATGACCAAATGAAGGGAGAGCCCGCATGGCTTATATGTAGATATTAGCACCACCACTCTCTCATCTGCAAAAGTAGAAAAAGAAAAGAAAATATACAAGTAACATATATTAAAGGACATTTTTATAAGAATCATCCTGAGAAACGGAAATGTCAGATCATCTAAACCAACATTATCCAATAGTACTTTCTGCAATGATGGAAATGTTCAACCTCTGAGCTATTCAACATGGTAATCACCAGCCACCCATGGTTGTTGAGCATTTGAGGTGTGACTTGTACAACTAAGGAGCTAATTTTTAATTTTATTCCATTTTAACTAATTTTAATTATTTTAAATACATTTAATTTAATTCATCTAATTTAGGTGAGTGGCTACCAGCTGGATAGCACATGGACTCCTTGGGGGATAAAAATGTAGACATTCAGAAAATCAAATCAGGGAAGGGAGATTGGCTTTAGCAAACATCAGAACATAGCAAAACCCAATTTTTATGAAATCAATATGATGTCAATATAAGAATATTCTTTTAAAATATAATTAGTCGGGTGTGGTGGCACACACCTGTAATATCAGTACTTTAAAGGCTGAGACAAGAGTATCGCAGGTTTGAGGACAGTATTAGTTTAGTGCGATATTTATCAGCTTAGCCAGAACTTGGTCCAAAATAAAAAATAAAATGTGCAGTGGCTGCAGTTCCAAGGTAAAATGCCCCTATGTTAAATCTCGAGTACCAAAAAAAAAAAGTAGTTAGTTAAGATGATGTCATAATAGTTTAGAGTGGACCCTAAATGGTATGACTGGTAGCCTATTAAGGTTATGTGAGGGCATGCAGGGAAGAAGGCTATGGGATAATGGAGGCAAAGACTAGAGTGATGTGTCTATAAACTGAGGAATAGTTAAGAATTGCAGGCAGCCAGCAGAAGCTGGGGGAGAGGCATGGAACAAATTCTCTATCTGGAATTCCAGAGGATGAACAATCTTACTGAGACTCGATTTTGGATCTCTGGCCTCCAGAACTGTGAGACAATAAATTTCTGTTTAAACCACCAGCAGCCCTAGGAAACTACCTCAGTTCCTCTTTCAGGCCTGGTTAACCCAAGTAGAGTTTCTTCTGTTAGATAAGAGTTGTGAACTGGGCGTGGTGGCGCACGCTTGAAATCCCAGCATTCGGGAGGCTGAGACCGGAGGATCCGGGTTCGCGGCCAGCCTCAGCTATCTAGTGAGGCACTCCACAACTTAGTGAGACTCGGTTTCAAAATAAAGAATAAAAAATGGGGCTGGGGGTGTAGCTCAGAGGTAGAATGCCCCTGAGATCAATCCCCAGTACCGCAAAAAAAAAAAAAAAGACGAGTTGTGGGATGCTCACATGTCCTTTATTTCTGAATTCTCAGTTCTCTCCTTTTTCAGTTTTATTGAAGTATAATTGAAATAACTTATTCCATTTTTCTTTCTTTTGTGTATGTGTGTGTGGTACTGAGGATTGAGTCTAGGGGCATTCTGCCTCTGAGCTACACCCTTGGCCCTATTTTATTTTGAAACAGGGCCTCATTAACTTGTGAAGGCCCTCACTAAGTTGCTGAGGCTGGCTGCAAATTTGCAATCCTCCTGAGTCAGCCTCCCAAGTACTAGAGTTACAGGCATGCACTACTATGCCCAGCTGAAATACCCTATTTCATTTCTTGTTTGCATGAACCAAGAATTGGGAAGATGGTTCAGGCAATGTCAAGAGATAATCCTCCATCCCTCACTCAGCCTCCTGATGATTACATTGGCTTAGCTGCAGTACTATTTCTAGGATTATTTTATTAAATAAATATTTAAATAGTAAAAATAGTCACAGATCCAAATTTTATAGGACAAGATATTCCATAAACAAAAAAACCCAGAAAAATATCACAATCCAGAAGAAAATCAAAGGTTTAATATCTATAATATACAAAGAACCGTTACAAATTGACAAGAAATTTTAAAACGACTCCATAAAAATTTGAGGAGGGTATAAACAGACTAATAACAGAAGTGAATATTCAAGTGGCAAAATTATGTGAAAAGATGCCGAAATTCATGAATAATTAGAGAAATGAAAGTTGAAGAAGCAATGGACTATCATTTTGTGCACAACAGAGTGTCAAATATTAACAAAGAACAATGCTACATACTCTTGGCACCAATGTTGAAAGAATGTTATGAATTATTGGTAAAAGCGAAGCATTGCAGCATTATGTGACAAGTAGCCTGGTCATTTCTGCTGAAATTAACAATATGCATACTTTTGATACAGAAAATCTATTCCTGAAAATATACCTCAAAGAGATAAAAGTTCCCATATGTAAGGACATTAATTTTTCTGTACTGCTCGAAATGGCAAAAAAGAGAAACAAATTGAAAACCCATCAAGAATGAGGAGAGGGGTGGCTAAATAATTATAGTAGATTCACAAGAGGGAATAACATGCAGCCATTTAAGAATTATATTAAGAGATAAGTAGAATTACTTAGAGCTATTTCTACATGATGTTGTTGAGAAGAGGGACATGCAAACAAATTACATAATAGGATCCAATTTTTATAAAGCAAACATTGATCAAATGAAGTCATATGTGTTTGTTTATTCTATCTATGTGATAGATTATATTAAGGGCCCCAGTTTTGTACCCTTTTCTATATCCATGACCTTGCAACATTACTTCACATTTTTTTCCATCAAGAGATGGAATATATTTTCCCACCCATTGATTATGCATATAGACAAAGGGATGTTAGCTGATGTAACACAAGCAGAAAAAGTGCTTTTGTCATTGAACTTGCCTGGTTGTGCTTCGGCTATTTCCACTGGAAGGACATTTTTGGTCTAGCCCACTGATCTCAAGAAGAGAATGGGAGACATGTGAAGCAGAGCCACTGTTGCTAAGTTACTCCACACAGATGCAACCTACAGCAGAGGCTTTGGCCATAATATTCTCTAGTCCCATTCAGGTGGACTTTAGACTTTTTCACAGCATCATCCAACTATGGAAAATTATAATGTCTTCTGACTTTTGAGGGGGGATGACATGATAATGTTATCATCAGTCTAGCTGTTGTTCAGATATTTTTAAAAAAAAGATATTTTAAAACATGCAAGAATTCAGAGACTATTGCATTCACAAATTCTTCTTGAAAAAAGTCACCTGATGACAAAATTCAGCCAACTAAATGATGAATTGATGTAAAATATCCAAAGATTGTGGGAGTTGGCCAAATCCAATCTCAGCAATTTAGTGAAAACCTCAGCAATTTAGCATGACTCTGTTTCAAAAAATAAAATAGGGCTGGGGGTCTAGCTCAGACATAGAATGACTAGGGTTCTATCCCCAATACTAAAAATAAAATTCACGCAAATTATGTCTGCTTACCATGATATACTCAAACCTAAGTATGTGTGGAAAATGCCTTCCAAAACTCCAGTGGATGCCTGAAACTTCAGATAGTACTGAACTTTCTCTCTATATATACTATGTTTATTTCTATACAAATGTACCTATGATAAAGTTTAATTTATAAATTGGGCAAAATAGATGATTAACACTAATAATAAAATTGAATAATTTAATTAATAAAATTCAATTAATGAAATAATTTGATTAATAATAACAATAATAGCATATATTTTAATTAATAGAATATAACAATATTCTGTAACAAATAGCCAGCATCAAGCCTGGCATGTTGGCACATGCTTGTAATCCTAGTACTTGGGAGGCTGAGATAGGATGATCTCAGGTTCCAAGCCAGCCTCTGCAACTTAGTGAGGCCCTCCACAACTTAGTGAGACCCTGTTTCCAAATAAAAAATAAAATAGGGATGGGGGTGTAACCTGGAGGCAGAATGCCCCTGGGTTCAATTCCCAACACCACACACGTGCGCGCGCGTGCACACACACACACACACACACACACACACACACATACACAAGTGCCAGCATTGATATTCTTGAACTTTGGAGCCATTATTACGTAAAATAAGGATTATTTGAATATAAGCACCACCATACTACAACAGTTGATCTGTTAACCAACATGGCTGCTAAGTGAGTGTCATGTAGGTTATTTACAGTGTGGACTCACTGGACAATGGGATGGATGAGTCACATCCCAGGTGGGATGGAGCAGGATGGTGCAAGATTTCCTCATACTACTAAGAATGGTGTGCAAGGTATACAACTTAAAACTTATAGTTTACTTCTGGGAATTTTCCACTTAAGATTTTTGAGCCATGGTTGATTGATGGTAGTAAAATGAACCTTTGGAAAACAAAATCATGGATAAAGCAGGACTATTGTATAGAAATTTCAAAACTCTTAAATAACTCTTGGACCAAAGGAGATATAAAAGCCATAAGTAGAATCTCTCTAGTAAGGAATGATTAAAAACAATTAAAGCAGTAATCAGAGAAAAAGTCATATTCTTAAACACTTTCATGACTAAGTAGAAAAGACAAGAACAAATGAATTAAATAATTAGCCTAAGATATTTAAAAAAGAACAGAAAAAACAGCAAGAAAGCAGAGGGAGGAATTCAAAAAATAAGTAAAAGTGCAGTAAGTTATAAAATGGCAGAATTAATAAATAAATTCAAGAGCATAAGCCAGGAATGGTGTCGTATGCCTGTAATCCCATTATTTGGGAGGCTGAGGAAGGAGGATCACAGTTTTGAATACAGTGCATGGTAACTTAGCGAGACTCTATTTTGAAATAAAAAGGGCAGGAAGTGTAGCTCAGGGGTAAAACACCCCTGAGTTCAGTCCCCAGTATAGAAAAATAAATAAAGAGCAGTGTTTCTTCAGAAAAAGTATTTTTATACTCAAATGGTTTTTTTAGTCCATTACATTCTTAGGATAACTAGAATTTGGGACAACACTTTAAAAATTCTGTGATTCAGATTCCAATATCTGTTCACTTATGCAGTATCTCTTCTTGATGTCTAATAGATAACTCAAAACTAAAGTGTTCGCTAAATTCTTGATCTTCTCGAACTCAAACATGCTATACTGCCAGTCTTTTGCATCTCATTTCTATTTTTCTGTTTTGGGTTGTTTGGGTCAAAAACTTGACTGTTTTGATTCTGTTCTTTTTCCTCACATCTAAATAAAATGTCAGCAACTTTTACTGATTCAGCTTGCAATATCTACACAGATCACAATCACTGGTCACCATTTATACTACGTTTGTCTAAGCCACTTTAATCTCTTTCCTGGGTCATTGCAATGGTCTCCAAACTGCTCATCTAGTTTCTATCTTTACTCCTTAAAAATCTATTCCCAGCTTAGAGAACAACACAGGATTTCTAAAATGCAAATGAAATCATGTTGCACCTTTGCTCCAACAAAACCTCATTCCCCAGTAAAATCTGTCTTTAAAATAGCTTACAAATCCCTATATGATCTTACCTCATTGCCTGTATGATCTTATCTCCTGAACACTCTCCTTCACTTCGTCTGTTCTAAGCACATTGTCCTCTTTTCCATTCTAAGCATGCTTCTGCTTCAGGGTCTTTGTATGGGTCACTTCTTCTGCTTGGCCTGCTCTTTCCCTAGATCTCTGCAGGGTTTAATTTCTTCTCTTCCTTCAATATATGAGTTCTCTCTAAATTACTTGTTCTTCAAATACCACTTTTCTTGGGCTACCACTTTTCTTGAAAGATTTAAATCATAGCATTATAAATATTCACATTGTGTATAATTAGAAATTTGTGAATTATTTTTAAGAATATGTGTTGACCTGGAAAGTATAAGTATAAGGCTTGATAAGGAAGGAAGGAAGAAGTATGTATCTCCAAAATTTGCAAGTTGCAAAGGTCCCAAGCAGATGAACTACAAAAAATAATTTTCAATTACAGTTCTCAATATATAGCATCAAGATACATACTAATACAATACACAGTGAAAACATATCACAGACAACAGATATATATTTATTACCTGCCATGCGCCTGATATTCTAAAGGTACACACTTCTTTTTTAATCTTTTCATAACCACCTCAAGGTGAGGAAATTGAGGCTTGCAGAGAGTACGTGTCTCCTATGAGCCCACAAGCTAAAAAGTGGCAGAGAGGTGATTTATAAGAGGTGGGGTGATGAGGATGGGTCTAACTCCACACCTTTTGCCTTTTTTATTACACTAGGTGGTTTGTCAGTCCCACTCTCTCAAGAAAGTAGAATATCCATGAAAGAAAATTGATTTCTACCTGATTTTGATATTATAGCACAAATTTACTGAGATTTTTCTATGGCCTCTATAAGAATGCCTGTAATCTCAGTACTTGGGAGGCTGAGACAAGAGGATCCCAGGTTTGAGGACAGCCTCAGCAACTTAGTGAGACTCTCAGAAACCTAGCAAAACCCCATTTCCAAACAAAAAAAAATTAAAAGGGCTAGGGGTGTAGCTTAGAGGTAGAGAGTCCCTGGGTTCAATCACCAATATCAAAAAAGAAAAAAAAAAGAATGCAGTAATAATTCTAGACTCAGTCCTTTACAATATTAGTGAGTTTTGTTTTGTTTTGTTTTGCTAACTTATTATTTCACCTCATATGGTATCTTGTAGGTGAACTAGACCTAATTGTACATCTTGCTTTCTTGAGTGAATTATAGAGAATTCCAAAATAATTGGAGACTTGGGAATGCACCATATTTCCATTAGGCACTCCTCCCATTTCAACTTCTGGCCCTAGAGAGAAGAAAGGAGGAGAAGAGAAGAGAGGAGAGATTTTCTGTCTAGAAGAAACAATGGGAGGTGGTGTTCTAGGAAAAAAGGCAAATAAATTACCTATACTTGAATAAATGAAAAATAAAAAAATTGAATAAACATGACACTAGGTAGTAATAACCCAAGAACTCTATTTTCTAGGCGTGGAGTAATAACAGAAATGGTACAAAGAAATGTGAAGTACTTGAACCAATTGGTAGAAAGTATGAAAGGCATGGTCCCTATGGTAGGTGAAAAACAACAGTCATGCAAGCATCTGAACTAGCTGTGTTAAATGACATCCAATTTGCTTCAACCTAGATATCACAAAACCAAATGTACTATCTGACACAAAACAACAACAACATAATAGAATGGAATGAACAAACACTAACCCTGTACTTTGAATTTCTTAATTTAATATTTCATCCCAAGAATCTTCGATGTGGAATATTTTGGATCCTGCATCCCAACCCCAATGATTCAAATAATCTCTGTCTGGTGGAAGAGGAGACTAAATGAGAGAGATGTGCTTTACTACCAGGCCATGCTGTTGTTTTTTACTTAACAGACTTTTGCTACATAAATCAAGGTTGTTCTTTCTAAAACCCAAGGTTTAATTACTATGCGAATTGCCTCAGCAATCCCGCTTACATTTTTTAAATGTTTAAATCAGGATTGGAAAGATGTTTGAGTCTGGCTAGTAGAAACCAAAGGGGTCATTTCTCTGGGCAGTATGCAGCCACAAATAAATATTTACAACAAATATTACTGAACAAACTCCATGCCACAAACACTTTATACTTCCAACCCCCTGAACCAAATGAAATTACACAAGACTCACTGTATCTTAAATATGGAAAACATTTGTTTTCTTGTTTAATATTTTCCCAGGAACAAAATGATAATTATAGCAAAGATCAAGGTGCCTACTAATGGTGTACCTATAGATTTATTTCCAAATTGTTAATAATTGTGAAATCATTTAGGAAACAAGGAAATTGATCATGTGCCCCAGTTGAATTTTGGACTTCACAGGATTAATGCTGATCTAAAGTTTAGTCTTTGCAGGCCAAATTGGTAAAGATAATCTTTGCACTGCAGCCTGGCTAAGAGAATTTATAGATAAATGATATATCCCTCTTGTCAGCTTTAGGCTGTAGATGAGGGCATAGAGACTCAAAACCCCATTAACAAGATATTTTCTATCTATAGGGTTAGACGTACAGACTTCACAGAAAGGATAATAGATATCAGTTTCCCAGATATTTCAAATAGGTTAAGTATAGATCCACAAACAGAGGTGAATATCAATATAGAAATGTGTTGCATAGATAAACATTTAGAAACAGTATTTAAGGGGTTTACAGAAAAATGTTTTAATATAACTATCTCCAAGAGTATCATCTCTCTCAGACCAAGGCTTGGAAGCCCCCAACATTTGACTTCGTAAATTGCAGTTGACAGGAGCAGAGAGCAAGAATAGTGGCTTTTGCCCTAAGAATCCCAAGTTTGGCAGGCTTACTGCTTTTCTAGTTCTACTTAACTACTCCAGAGTTTACAAATGGTTTTCCCCCAAAATACTGACAGCAATCTTTTTTTTTTTTATAGTGGGGATTGAATCCAGGGGTATTCTACCTTCTAGTTCTGACCCCAGACCTGTTCTATTTTAAAACGGTCTCACTAAGTTGCTGAGGCTGACCTGGAACCTGTGATCCTCCTGTCTCAGCCTCACAAGTACTGAGATTACAGTCACGCTCCATTGCACCCAGCTCCTGAGAGCATTTTTTTTTCAGTACTGAGGATTGAATCCAGGGGCATTCTACCTCCAAGCTATACCTCCAGCCCCATTTTTTATTCTTTATTTTGAAACAGGGTCTCACTAAGTGGCAGAGGGCCTCACTAAGTAGCTGAAGCTGGCCGTGAACCTGTGATCCTCCTGTCTCAGTCTCCCAAGTATTGGGATTACCAGCGTGCATCGCCACACCCGGCTCCTGAGAGCATTTAATTCCATATCAGATAACTGGACTCTCTCTCCTGCACACCTATTGCCCAGTTACCTCACAAGAATTTTGTATGAATGGAATTTTTTTAAAAGTTTATTTAAGTATAATTTACATGCAGAAAAATGTTGAATTGTGTCAGCCTGGCACATTTTCATAAATTGGACATATCTGGGTAACCAGTACCTAGCACTCAGATGAAGAAACAGAACATTATAATACATACAACTTTAAATAAAATGTTAAAATTAATTTTGCTTTAAAATTTTTAGGGGGGCACTGGGGATTGAATCCAGAGGCATTCTATCGCCAAGTTACACTTCCAGCCCTATTTTATTTTTATTTTGAAATAGGGTCTCACTAGGTTGATGAGAATCTCACTACCTACTTGCTGAGGCTGTCCTTGAAGATGAGATCCTCCGGTCTCAGCCTCTTGAGTACTGGGATTATAGGCATGAACCATCGCACTCGACAACATTTGCTTTAAATTTAAATAGTAACTGAAGCAATACTAAAAGAAATATTTAACTTTAGAAAATAGGGGTTTTTTTTTTGCTACACAATATATCGGTTCCCAAAAGATTCAAGTCAAGAATACATATTTTGAAAAGTATGAAGGTGTTCGTGTCTTCATTTTTAAATTGCAAAATTTGGTTTTAGACATCATTGACTCATCTGCTGCAATTAGAGTTGATTAGCTCTGCCATTATTTATTCCCCCATCTTCTGATTTTTTTGCTTGCATTAATTTTTCATTGTTGGGTTTAAAATATTTACATTCCGTTCTGCAATCCTAGTACCCACACTATTTAATCTTATTTCTGTATTTAAATGGATTCAAGCCCACCAAACATCTTTTCATCAGAGTTTCTCAATTCCCGACTTCTTTATTTTGATTCATTTTTCTGTTGGCATGATTTTGCCACTGAGTAAGTTTTTCAAAAAAAAAGGTCTGAATTTATGTTTGAGAATGCCAGCCTATTGCTTTTTAGTTGAGTGATAGAATACACTTGAATAACATTCCACTATCTCCTGTCATGGAATGTTTCTGTAAAGCTGCCTTGATTCTTCCCTCCCCTGCATCCACCATCTTTTTTGGTGATTTCTCTTCCTGCTTGGATATTTGAAGAAATTCTTCTTTTCTCTTCAAGGTGAAAAACATAAATAGCTAGTGTTTCAACTATTCTGAGTAATTTTACCTGCTGTATAGTGTACTTACTAAATCTGCAGATAAACACATTTTGTCAGGGAAAATTTTCTATATTACATCTAAATTTTTTCTATTTCACTTGTTAAGTCTCTTCTTCAGGGACATTACATATGCTTATATTGTGTTGTCTTTGTGTTCTATATCCAATATTTTCTCTTTCTTTCCTTTAACTCTTTTGTGTCTTCTCTGTGATTATCAGAACCGTTCATGCTATACTTTAACTTTCTGGTATGCTTGTTTTTCTCCTTGTTTCTAGTTCATTCATTAGCTTTCTAGTGATATTTTTGTTTCAAACTTATCCTTTGCTTGGAAATTTCCTTTGTCAAATATTCCTAATTGTTTATTATTTTCTCTGGTCTCATAAAATCTCCTATAACTAGAAGGACTCGTGAGTAGTATTTATTTGCAGATATATATCTTTTGTGTACTATCTTTCTTTCCTATTCTATTCTGTTCTTATTGTCCATAATTAGGAGATTAGTTTACGTGTGTTGTCCACACAATCTAGCATAACTTAACTGAGTTCTCCTTGACTCCAATGCACCTTGCCTAGGACTTTTTTTTAACTAGGGTTAAAAGAACAAATTATAAAAGACTTGGACATGGAAACTGTTCATTGGACAATATGATATTGTAGCCTCAACAAAATGTGTATATATATATCATATTGTATATAACATATATTACATATATATGCAACAAATACAGTGACCAAATGTACAGGTACTATCCAAGTGTATATGGTTTAGAACTTAAATGAATGCAAGACTGGTAATTATATATTTTCTTTCCATGTTCATTAAGTGTTATATTTTGTAAACTTTGAATTTATTTTCAGAGTTTAAGCTAATTGAATTGACATATGTTAACAGGATAGAGTGAAGGAGGAACATTTTCATTATTCCTTCTAGGCTGGCGTTACAAGAAAGTCTTGGCATTCTGAGGAATTCAGGAAAATCCAAATTTTTAAAGTTCCCATATAGTAAGAAAACCTATAATGAGTATTGCCCTTTCTTACCTGCCGTACTCAACTTGAATGCATCATTTTCTATGGATTTCTCAAAGAAGTAGAAATGCTGAGAACATAACAAAAGGTATTCTTTAGTATTGTCAACTTTCCCCATGGGCTCTATTTCTCCTAGATCCAAGCCTAAAGAAATTTAACACACACACACACACACACACACACACACACACACAAACACACACACACACACACAGAGCCAACTCCAATATACTTAGACATTTCAAAATCTGAAAGTAGAAGTTTTGAAGCTGGCAGACTCACCAATGAATGTTTCTAAGTTTTAGCATTGTTCTGTTCTTCTTTTCTCAACTAAATCTTCATATTTATTCCTGTAAGGACACTTGCAACAAGTGCCCCCCCCCCCAACATTAGCTCAGAATATTATGATACGATTTCTACTTTTTGTACTGTGGGACAGTGATTTCTCTGTAACACATGATAGAAATATCCTCTTTCTTGAACTCTTAGGCAGAAAACTAGGCATTAATTTGGGATTTCAGTAAGGCATTTGGCAAAGTCTATCATAATATCCTGTACTCAAGAAGAAAAATATAGGCTGTATGACTGTACAATTAACATGATTCATAGCTGAATGAAACAACATATGCCAAAAGGTGCTAATTAATGGACTGATATCAAGCTGAAGGAACTCTCCAGTTGTTCTATAGCACTCTGCCCTTTGTCAGTGATGTCTGGTACTCATTATCAAATTTGGATGAATATATAGAATAGCTATCAAATGTATGGGTAATATCCAAATGTATTAAAGTACAGAACCATAACTGAAAGTATTAAAATAGGTGGAGAAATAGGCCAAATATAATGAGATAAAATTTAAGTGGGACAATACAAAGTCCTATATTTTTGTCCCAAAGATTCCCACTGCTCAAGAATAAGATACACAAAGTTTTGTTATATGGATGCAACTGTTAAAATCAGTCCATTAGATGCTAGGTAGAATTAGAAGAAATAGCTATTTGTTGGGTAGTAGAAAGAACACTGGATCTGGCATCAGAAAATTGGGTCAAGCCCCAGTTTTGCTACTTTGGCCCTTAAACCCTTTAATCCTTACTTTCTTCTCAGGGCTGTTGTAAAGTTAAAATGAGTTATGAGGTATGAGTTCTAAGTACTTGTGCTAAAAATATGACCTAGAAAAGTTACCATTCATAATAAAGTAGGTGGTTTTGCCACTCCATTTTGCCCCAGAAAAGATGGTACTTGGAGTGAGTTCTAGGTGATATACTCTCAAGAAAACTAGAGCTACCTCCAAAGATAGGAACAAGGATGGTATGAGCAACTCAAAGGAGAATATGAAACATTGCTACATGAACTGAGGGTAACTGACTTGAAGAATAATGAATGGATTCAAGTGAGAATATACATACCTTCAAATATCTGATGGTGAGTTTCATGGTTTTCTGAGGACCTCCAAAGGAGAATTAATATTGGGAAGATGGAAAACAAAAGAATGCGGGGAAAGGCCACCACATGGTAGAAATGTGAGCAGTTTCAGGGCAAGAGGATGGTTGGCTTTTAATAGGAGAGCCTGATTGTCCTATTTCTAGGGCACTTTTCATGAAGTGGTTCCTTCTAAGTTCTATATCAAAGCAGTGCAGGATCTCTACTATCCGGGTTTGCTTCTGTTTCTAGCCTTAACATACAACCTTCTCTCTAGCTCCAGGCCAGACCTCTTATTTTTCCAATATACCTCCTTCCACCAGTTTGTTCTTGCTCACTACTTTAAGAATTTCTGTTCATCTTTAAAATACCACGTTTTGCCGGGCGTGGTGGCGCACGCTTGTAATCCCAGCATTCGGGAGGCTGAGACCAGAGGATCCGGGTTCGCGGCCAGCCTCAGCTACCTAGTGAGGCACTCTGCAACTTAGTGAGACTCAGTTTCAAAATAAAGAATAAAAAATAGGGCTGGGGGCATATCTCGGAGGTAGAACGCCCCTGAGTTCAATCCCCAGTACCGCAAAAAAAAAAAAAAAAAAAAAAATGCCACGTTTTCTCAAACTATCCAAGAGACACAGTAGAAAGGATAATTTGTGGACTTGTTTTTTGAGGGAGAAGAGGCAGCCAAGCTGATTTCTGGGTTGTGGAAGTAAGAAGGTAAAGTGGAAATAGAAACCAGAATTTAGGAACTCCTGAGTTGAGCTGTGGATCAAGACATGAATTAGGTGCATAACCTTAGTTCAAGCTTTGTGTGTGTGTGTGTTTGTGTGTGTGTGTGTGTGTGTGTGTGTGTGCACGTGGCTACTGGGGATGGAATTCAGGGGCTCACACAGGCAAGGCTCTACCAGTGAACTACACCCCCACCCCTTAGACCAGGCTTTTAATGGGAATTTAGCATATTGGTTAGAAAATAAATGACCCAAGGCCTCTTGCCTTAAATCTGTTGGCCTACTACAACTACTCAAAAGTTATATGTTCCGCGGATGATTTCCCGTTTTCTGCAGGAAAAAATGAGACTTGGACAGATTGCACAATATCTCCAGCCTATTTTAAATAGCGATAGAGAAGGCGTCTGGAGCAACCAGAGAGACTGCCCGTTTTCTGAAGGGCCTGCCCAAGTCTGTTTTGCTCCCAGGTTACCCTAGGGAACTGTTTTTTTTTTTTTTTTTTTTACAGCCTCGTGCGGGGCGGGGTCAGGGAAACTGGCTGCGGGGAGGTTGCCAGGGACGCCGCCGCCAGCATGGCGGGGCTGGGGTGAAAGAGGACGCTAGGGGGAAGGGTCCATGGCTTCTGACTGGCTGGGGTGCAAAGGATCATTTGCATAACATTCTCTGAAGGCTTCTGATTGGCTAGATCCAGAGGGGTGGCGGTGGGGTGATTCCAAGGGCCGGGAGCTCTGGCCAGCAGACCTTTTCGTTCTGGAGTTACCCCGGTGGGTGTGAGTTGTTGCGTGGGCCCGAGGGAGCTGGGCGGCCCGGTTTGGGAAGTTTTGCAGGCAGGTGCATGAGCTATCTTTCTCTCATAGGGTTTAAGATATGTGAAAGAACAGTGGCCAGGAGTCTAGAAACTGGGATGTACGAATCAGATGGAAGTCGAGAAACGGATCAGGGGAGGAGGGGTAGAGGCCAAAGGGAAGGAGTTAGGAGCTTTCTCCAAATCTGGGCTTGCTTTTCAGGGTTGGGATCCCTTTACTAGATCACTTCAATTTCCGTTTTCTGTGACTTATTAATCACGCTCTGTTGGAACTGGATAGAAAAAGGAGGCAGGATTCCAGTATTTAATAACTCAAGTCTGAATAAGCTTTCATCAGGGTGCGTATATAACTTAAAACAATCAAGAAGGTCTGGATGGAAGACAAAGTATGTCTTAATTTGAGAAGATTCACTACTGGAAACTGGATATTTGTTTTTCTCTACTTTTCTTCCTGTAATGAATGGTCTTTCAGTCACACTGAGCATAAGATTTAAAACCATCCCCAACTATTTTATACTCCTGTTGCCTAAGCACTGGAGGAAAAGGGTCTGTGGCTCATCATGGCCCATTTTCACATTTGTAAGGTTTATGACTCCTCATATAAACACTTGAAGACTCCCATGAGGTCCTACACTAAGTACGTTTAAGCCCCCCCCTTTCTTTTTTCTTTCTTTCTTTTTTTTTTTTTTTTTTTGGTACTGAGGATTAAACCCAGGGGTATTCTACCTCCAAGCTATATCCCCAGCCCCGATTTTTATTTCTTATTTGGAAACAGGGTCTCACTAGGTTGCTGAAAGCATCGCGAAGTTACCAAGGATAGATTTGAACCTGCGATCCTCTAGTCTCAGCCTCCCAAGTACTGGGATTACAAGTGTGCACCGCCACACCCGGCTACGTTTAATCTTTATAATTATTTTACAATTTATACCCACTATCTTGTTTAGCCAAAGCCTTAGTAGAGTCCATAGTAAAAGCTCCATTTTATTAATAAACAGTTTGGAAAGTTTCTA
This sequence comes from Graphiurus murinus, assembly GCA_004027655.1. Taxonomy (NCBI): domain Eukaryota; kingdom Metazoa; phylum Chordata; class Mammalia; order Rodentia; family Gliridae; genus Graphiurus; species Graphiurus murinus. Next base: position 63,143 of record PVLC010001064.1, read on the forward strand.
AGTACTCATGTGTGCAAAAAGAAAGGGCAAGACTACTTTATTACCTCACATTTATATAACACATCTTTTCCCTCTACATGGTTCTTTCCATTGACCTCTCAAAATAGATTGAGCAAGTAACATTATGTCACTTTTACAAATAAGAAAATATGGGCAATGATCTAGAGCTATTAAGTTGAGGGGAGTCTCTCAGACTGGGATCCAGCAGTCACCACTAACTTTTGTTCTGTTAGTTGCACCAAGTCATCTTTCTATTCAAAATACAACTAGGAAGATAGTTTGTCATGAAAAATATTCAATATAGGTCATTTAAGTGTAGCCGTTTAAGTGAAAGGAGGGAGAAAGAAATTCTTATGTGCTGCTTCTTGTTTGGGGTACTTTTTGTCCCCCAGGAAAATACTGTATTAATGGCCCCTATCTGTAGGCCTGTTGGAGAGGACTGGTGTATGAGGGGTTCGGCAAGGGTAGTGAGATGAGAACAGAAAACTGGCTGTGGTCTAGAAGTCTTGAATTGAAATTTAAGGTGCAAGTTACAACCAGGGATTTGGTACATAGCTTATGTACCCTATTAAATGACCTTGTACTTAAGTACTATCTTTTGAAAGGAATATATTACACAGTCTCAAAATAAATATTGGATACATTTCCACTTTTCTGTTAAAAGATGAAAGACACCCAATATCAAGCCTTAACCACCACCACCACCCTCTCCTAAGGTTTTTGGTAGCCAAAAGGCCATACAGCCGGCTGGACTTTCCAACATCATTTGTTTCCATTGCCATTAAAAAATCTGCAGATCCCATGGTAGGCAAGCTCTTAATTTCTGCCAGCAGCTGTTGTAGGAAAGACTGGGAAAGACCCTGCCAAGTGGGAGGCAAAAGCCTCTGACCTCCCCTCCCCCAACAGCTGACCAAGGCCAGGGCCATGGCGGGAGCACCGCAGGTCCACGTGCACCCAGCATGTCCAGCCACCCTTCTTACGTAAGAGTCCCAGGATGGAGTTTGGGCAGATGCGGGTCCCTGTGTCCCGGCAGCTAATAATAAACCGAGGTTTCAGTTTCCAGGCTGCAGTCACTCTAAATTCCGAGTTGAGGGGCTCACTTTGCAACCCGGACACGTGCATTCCGGTCATCCCACCCTGCTAAGCGGCTTCGTGCCCGCCCAATCCCGGAGCACCAGCCTGCCTTCCGGGCGGTTAGAGAGGCCAGCGCCTTCACCGGCTCTGCCTGGCCCTCCCCCACCCGGCTGGCCCAGGGCTTGGCGCTGGCCGGGCACTGCCGCTCCATCCCTCAGCCCTGCCTTGCCCTGCCCTGGCGCCCTCCCTCAGCCCGGGTATCAGGCGAGAGGCGGAGCTGGCCCGGCGCGCCCCGCCCCCGCTGTAGAAAGGGCCGGGCGAGTGTTACTCGCGGTCATCCGGGCTGGGGCCTTTTATCTGGGTGCTGCTGGGGGAGGCAGGAGGAGGAGACACCGGGGGTGGCCCTGGACGCTGGCGACACCTTTCCTGGACTATAAATTGAGCACCTGGGATGGGTAGGGGGCCGACACAGCCACCGCAGCCCGCAGTTACAGTCCAGCCACTGACTACAGAGGCGATTTTGGGTAGCAACTGCCCGCAGCGAACACATACAGCTGCCTAGGAGCGGGCGATCTCGAGGTGCAGGAAGAGGTGGGTACTCCCGCCCCATTACTCCCAGGCCGGCGTGGCTGTTGAAGCTGAGGCTTTTCGGAGAGAGAAGCAGAGGAGAGGGGGAACTTCCTTCCTTCTCTCCGTGGCCCTCAGCTAGCAGGCAAGGAGGTGGGACAGCTAGGTTTCTGGGAACCACCCTTGGCGCCGTCCAGGTCCCAGGCTAGCAGTTGCCAGGGAGGGAGGGGCGAGCGGGTCGGGGCTCCTGGAGCCCTAACCGGGTGAATAATCTCCTGTTCTTCCGTCCCTGTCTCCCAATCAGGCCGAGGCTCGATCCACCGACCACCCATCGCGAGCTTCCGGACGCCAAAACTAGGAGAAGGCGCGCATCACGGAGGGCCGGGCTGCGAGCTAGACGAGAGTTGGAGGGCGGAGGAGGAGCCGGGAATCCCGCCTCACCAGCTATAGCCAGGCCCCCGGCGCGGGCCTCCGAGAGCGCGTGAAGGCGGGCACCCCCTCTCCCGGGCCCACTATCCTTGTGCCCCTGCGTCCCTGCGTTTCGGCACCCTCGCAGCCACCATGATGCAAATTTGCGACACCTATAACCAGAAGCACTCGCTCTTCAACGCCATGAATCGCTTCATCGGCGCCGTGAACAACATGGACCAGACGGTGATGGTACCCAGCCTGCTGCGCGACGTGCCCCTGGCCGAACCCGGGCTAGACAACGAGGTTGGCGTGGAGGTAGGGGGTAGCGGCAGCTGCCTGGAGGAGCGCACAACTCCAGCCCCCAGCCCCGGCAGCGCCAACGGCAGCTTTTTCGCGCCCTCCCGGGACATGTACAGCCACTACGTGCTGCTCAAGTCCATCCGCAACGACATCGAGTGGGGCGTCCTGCACCAGCCTCCGCCCTCGCCGGCTGGGAGCGAGGAGAGCAGCGCCTGGAAGTCCAAGGACATCCTGGTGGACCTGAGCCAGTTGGAGAGTGCAGACGCCGGCGAGGAAGACCTGGAGCAGCAGTTCCACTACCACCTGCGCGGGCTGCACACCGTGCTCTCCAAACTCACCCGCAAAGCCAACATCCTCACCAACAGATACAAGCAAGAGATTGGTTTCGGCAATTGGGGTCACTGAGGCGGGGCGGCTGCCCAGCACCTTCTGGAGCCCCATCTCACCCTCTCTCTTATAGCTATTTTCTTCCTGGTTGTGGGGCGCGAAAGACAGACTGCAAAGTTGGGCAGTGTATGTGCAAGGGGCTCCGTGGGGGCTGTGTAGAGGTGAGGGCCTATGGGGAGAGGAGAGGAAAGTGGTGGTGGGAAATTGGGGCAAAGGATCCCCCCGGAGGGGGCCTGCCATTCTGTGTCGGTGGGAATTGGACTGGGCTGACGCCCCTCATTCAGCCTGTGCCTTTTTCCTGGGGTTTCTTTTCTGTTCTTTCCGGAGGAAAAGGGCCTGAGAAGGGGCCATGCCAGGGCGAGGCGCTGGGTTGCCACACTTGGGAGTGCAACCTGGGGCTGGGTGCCTGAAGGTGGGGCTCACCAGCCTCTTGCCCGCCCTGCGGTTTAGCCGGTGGAGGCCCTGGCGTTGCTAGGATTGCATCAGTTTTCCGGTTTGCACTATTTCTTTTTGTAACAGTGGCCCTGTCTTCAGTATTTCAAATTCCCTCCTTGCTCTGAAACTTCAGCGATTCCATTGTGATAAGCGCACAAACAGCACTGTTGGTAATTGGTACTACTTTATTAATAATTTTCTGTTACACTGTACAGTAGTCCTGTGGCACCCCACCCCATCCCTTTCACACAACCCCACCCCCACCCCAGTGTGTGTTAGCTGGCAGTGCACCATTAAAAATAATAACCTTATTATGAGAAAGTGGATTTATCTGAAATGGAACCACCTGACATTCTATCCGTGTTGTACGCAGAATGATGAAGGGTTCCACAGTTGTTATATGTCTTAAATTTATTTAAAACTTTTTTTAATCCAGATGTAGACTATATTCTAAAAAATAAAAAAGCAAATGTGTTAACTAAACTGGAGAAGTGTGTTACTCTTTAATCTGACAGCGATTTAGTCATTAAATAAAATAAAATTAATTTTTTAGCAAAACTAAATTGTTTTTTCTCTCTGGTATTTCACGGTGGTGGATATTCATTTCTGCAAGTGTTTGGTTTTGTTTGGGAAGTAGCTACTGACAAGATTTACTTCAGGGTTTATTTCTAATTCAGTTCCCAAATAGATCATACATCTCAAAAAATTTCATAAGTATTCAAAGTATTTGGAAAGGTAGATATATTGTATCTTTCAATTTGGCTAGCATATTGATATGCTTAATTAACATTTTTAATTTTTTAAGAAGCTCAAGCATTAGATGAAGTATTTTGAAGCATAAAAACTTATTCTAAAGATTGAAATTTCTCACTACTGAAAAGTGAAAATTTACAAAGAAACACAGGTTGAAAACTAGAGGACACATCTTGCAGGTCTTTAATTAGAAGTCTTTATCTTGGGAGGTATTTACATGTATTAAAACAGGAGCAAAGCCCCTTTTTCAGTAGTTTCCAACAAGGTGTTAAGCTTTGTAATGTGTGTGCCCAGTATGGCTTCTACTTTTTCAGTGATCCAGTGTGCAGTTGTAGACAACAGATTTCCTGGCAGGGGTAGACCCCTTAGGAATGCATTTTAGAAGCCATCATGATGCTCCACACTACAGGAGTGGTAGAGCAGAAGAAACATAGCACTCTGAATTTTTTAAAATTTCATTATTTGTGTTGGGATAAATGTCAGATCAAATTCAGTTTTCAATCTTGAAGTCATAAGGCATTCTCTAAATTCATAGGGTTTGAAAATGCATATAACTACAGTTTATCATCACTATTAGTATTTGGCACTGGGGATTGAACCCATGGGGCATTCTATCCTCGAGCTACACCCTCATTTTTCTATTTTTTTTTTTTTTACTTAGAAACAGGGTCTTGACATACCCATCCCTTCTTTATTTTGAAACAGGTCTCCTTAAGTTGCTGAGGTTGGCCTTGAACCTATGATCCTCCTGTCTCAGCCTCCCAAGTACTGGAATTAAAGGCCTGTGCCACTGTGCCCAGTTTACAATTTAAAAAATGCAAAATGTGTGTGGGGGGAGGTGCAGGCAGGGGCAGCTCAGGTCTATTACCAGCTTTTAGCAGCAGTGAAAAATATGGGGAAGTCTCAAAACTGGGGAGCCTGCCAGTTGCCAGAGCAAGTTAATCATTAATATAGAAAGATAAGCTGGGCAGCACCAAAAGTAAGGTGTACAGCCTCTTATTTTATGTTCTCTGTAAAATAATGTGCAAACAAAAAATTGTGCATACAAATCTTTTTGTTGCTGTGCATATTTACCTCTCCTAGTCTGCTACATTTGAAATCAGGCATAATAATTAAAATGTTTACTTCATGGAGTTGCAGTGAGAGTTAAATGAGATGATGCATATAAAGACACTGACACTTTGAAGTTTCCTTAGGCATTGCTGAAGTATGTTAGGGGTTTCTTTCTTACTCTAAATACTGGTTCATAGCTCCATTTCCTCCCCTGGATCCCTTACTCCATGAAAATCAGGCTCAGATAGAATGTTCACTTTAAGAAAAAGCATAATTCCAGTTACATGTGTGAAACTATCCTTAAACTGTATTTTTGAAGTCATAAGAGGAAACCTGAATTAAAACCAAAAAGTCACAGTTTGGATAAGTGATGAAAAAAACCTTTATGTGATCTTAGCTATAAGTTGATACCAGAAAATTCTGGGGGTATATAGAATACAGAAAAGTAAGTACATCTAGCATAAATACTAAATGATGAGGCATGAATTAATAACTATTTCTAAAACTACTGTTTCATGTGTACACACACACACAAACACACACACACACATATAATATATATATATATATATATATATATATATATATATATATATATATGTATACTCTGCCAAGGAGTGAGATGCATATTATTTATTATACAACACTGGATTTTTTTTGAACCAGTAAGGTTTTCCAGGCCCAGTTAGTACTACTCCACTGATACTGTTTTATTCTAGACCAGTTAATGAAACAAAACTAAGATAAATCCCAAACAAAATTCACTTGTTAAAACTTCTCAAGCTCTTTGTGATTTTGCCTCATTTCTGAGATAATGTCATCTTTGCAGAAGATCTTTGGAAAGTTGAATACATTGTATGGCACCTTTCTCAAAACGTTCAGAGAAAAGCTGCCCCACAGTACCCTTGTCCTTGCCAGTTTGACTGAAGAGAAGGCACAGAGAGATAACTGGGCAAAAAGGTACCAGTCATACTGGAATTGATTACTCTCTAGCTATTTACATTTGATAAGAAATTTCTACATCAAAACCTCACACTGCAGATTTCCAGAAAGCCCAGTTTTACCTCTAAAAATAGCTTTCTGCTTTGCTTTGCTCAGGTGGGGATTTTCAAGTTTTACATTTATACAACGTTTCTTGGTGGTCTGGACTAACTTAATTCTTTCTCTAAACCTAAACACAATTCATTAGACAGCATGGTATGGCTGCTTGGATTATTATTCTTTGAGCCAATTTGAAAATGAATCTACCATAGACAACTTTGAAAAAGTCAAAGTTGTTGTCATTTGCATATGCCTCATCATTTCCCCTTATTTTTAGTTGCTGAACCAAAATCATTTGGGAAATAGCATTTTTCTTTCTCTCACACTCTCTTTTTCTCTGTTTCTTTTACTTTACATTTCCAGTGGTTCTCAGATGTTTGCACATTGGACATAGTTCTAGTGGATTTAGAGCTCAAATCTTATATCATGTGCCTTTTTGTAATCCCAGTACTTGGGAAGCTGAGACCAGAGGATCCGGGTTCATAGCCAGCCTCAGCTATTTAGTGAGGCCCTCCACAACTTAGTGAAATCCTGTTTCAAAATAAAGAATAAAAAAATAGGGCTGGGGGTGTAAATCAGGGGTAGAATGCCCCTGGGTTCCATCCCCAGTACCACACACACAGACGCAGCACACAAAAAAAGGTATTTGCCAGATGAGGTGACAGAGGCCTGACATCTCAGCTACTCTGAAGGCTGAGGTAGGAGGATTGCAATTTTGAGGCCAGTCTGGGCAACTTATTGAGACCCGATCTCAAAGTAAGAATTAAAAGGGATGGGGAGGTAGCTCAGTGCTAGAGTACCCATAAGTTCAATCCCAAGCATGGGAAAAAAAAAATCTCACACATAACATGGCACTTATCTTTTTATGGGGAAACTAGTATTTTTTTTTTTTACCAATCATTATATCTTTCCATAATTTATTTCAAAGAATTTTGAATAAAGTAATGACAAAAAGAATGCTTTCTTCGAGCCAGGTGTGGTGGCCCACGCTTGTAATCCTAGCATTCGGGAGGCTGAGATGGGAGGATATGGGTTGTTGGCCAGCCTAAGCGACCTAGTGAGGTCCTCCACAACTTAGTGAGACCCTGTTTCAAAATAAAGAATAAAAAATAGGGCTGGGGGCATAGCTCGGAGGTAGAATGTCCCCGAGTTCAATCCCCAGTACCACAAAAAAAAAAAAAAAAGAATGCTTTCTTCTTTAAAATTTTGAAGGTGAATTTTTTGCTCCTAAGAAAGCTTGTTGGGAAGGTTTTGGAAACTTCAAATGTGGAATATTAGATTCGTTTTTTAAAATTTAAACTACTAGTGTTTTTAAAGTTGAAAACATTATGTAGTTTCTTTTTTTTTTTTTTTGCGGTACTGGGGATTGAACTCAGGGGCATTCTACCTCCGAGCTACACCCCCAGCCCTATTTTTTATTCTTTATTTTGAAACCGGGTCTCACTAAGTTGCAGAGTGCCTCACTAAGTAGCTGAGGCTGGCCGCGAACCAGGATCCTCCGGTCTCAGCCTCCCGAATGCTGGGATCACAAGCGTGCGCCACCACGCCCGGCGCTTTTTTTTTTAATTATAATTTTTTTTATTGTAATAATTCGTGCCTTGTATATATACATTTTTGTTAGGTACAAACTGATAAAGACAAATGTGCACACATTTCTCATCTGACCCTTTCCCCAATTCCCACCCCGCTCCCTCGCCCTCCCTCCCTCTCAAGTTCAGTTCAGTGAGTGATCTTGATATAATTGTGTAAGTACATCATGTGCCTTAGGATGCTTTCCCCCCCACCCCCCATCCATTCTCTTTGGTTAAATCAACTTCTGGAAAGATACGACATTATGTAGTTTCTGATCAAGGATAAATTGACTTCATTACCAACATAATTTAAGCTGAAAACTATGTTTTCTTTTAAGGCCATGTCCATATTTTTAAATTATTCAGAAAAATTTAAAGGCTGTTTTTGAGTTAGTTGAAACTCATGACTCAGTCTATAGCTCATTTGGAGCTGTGTAGATTTTGCTGATATGGGTAGACATGATGATAGTCTACTATCAACAGCAATTTTTTATCTGGAAAATCAGTACCATCCTTTGATTCATACAAGTATGGCTCCTGCCAGGGGAGAACTCCACTGTAGAGGGCCTTCACTCTGTCCTAAGTCCTTGCCACTCTCAATGGAGCAAGAGGTCTTAAGAGACAATGGGATGCCAAGATCTTGTGCCCCTTCTTTTAGTCCATACTCTGGGTACATGGACTTCTGGGGTTCCCTGTTCAAATAGCCCTGAGCCAATTTAAGGAACTTCATAGACACCCACCCTGGGTTTTTTCTCCCAGTGGCGGATGAACTGGTGATTTGTGCACCCATAGGTTGGAGACTAAGGCATGGTGGGGAGCTGAGGATGGGTCTTGGATATTAACACTGGGCTTTCCGTATGTTTATAAGCAAGGCCTTTTGCAGTGCAAGACCAAGCTTGAGTAGGAAGATAAAGAGATGGAATGTAGGCTAGGGGTACAGTTTGTTCTCTTGTGTTGCCTCCCTGGCTTTCAGAACAAAGATTGTGAAGCCAGCAGAAAGGAAATAAGAGGTGAAAGCAGCCCAAGCTTTGAAGCTTCTTCTGGTTTCAGCAAATGAGGATTCCATGGCCATTCTCCCAACTTCCCACATTCCTCAGGACTCTCCTTCCTTCATTGAAGAGTGGTATTTAACTAATGAAATGTTGAATAAAGAAAGGGAAAACCACATCTGTTCACAGAACTTTCCCAGCTGCATGCTATTCAGTGCTCCAGTGGTAGTGAATATAGCAAAGGCAGTTTATTCTAGACTTAAACAGATAAATTTTCCATAAAACTGCGAAGATTTCACTTCACGATGATCCCTCCATCTTTTTTATTTAGTTATCCATTTTCTTCCTAATGTCAAAATTCTTATTCAAATTCAAGCAGAAAACAAATAGTTGTGCATCTGTCTAAAGGAGGCCCACCAAAACCACAACTATCTCGTCAGTCCTTCCTGTTTTGGCATTCTCTATTTTTAAGAGAAACATTTTTTTTGTACCTTCCCATGCCTTTTCTCGTATTTTGCTACTTTTTTCTATCTTTTCAGAGCTCTTGGCCTAAAAGTTTTGAAACTTTATCTGCCAAAGTGTCCAACTTGAAGCTGGTAAAAATATGGATTGCAGAATGCCATTATCACTAGTTATGAATAGGGTTATAGATAGTAATTTTCTTGTCTCAAACTGTCTAGAGAAAGTAGTTTCTAACACACTAGATAAGAAAAGAAGGAAAACACTAGCAAAACATAGAGCTTGGTTCTCTAATTAACACAATAAACAATGCTGGGAGGGACGTTTTCTAGAATCTATTTTACTTTTTGATATCAATCTTACCAGTGTTGATATGTGACTTTTATCAACGAGCATTCAGTTAACAGGATGAAACTGGACACGATTCATTTGATGTTTTCAAAGGTAGAAACTACCTTTGTAGTTTTCTTTTCCCTTTTGAATACCACACTGCTGAGGTAAAGAATGTTGTAGCTTGTGGGTGAGCTCAATAGGACCAATTAAAACCTGACTTCTCTTCCACCATGTTGAAATACCTGACAGAACTTGCTGAGTCCTTGGATAATGGCCTTTTTTTCTGTTTAGCAGACATCTAATTGAGGAGATTTCCTGTTTGGTAGGAAGGAAAGATGAAGATGAAACTATAGCATTGTTGGTTCCAACCAAGGTATTTAAAATTTTCCAGTTTTTTCACCAGCGATGTTAATTTTAAGCTCTGCTTTTCCAAATGAAATGTATACCTTGTGAAAGAGCACTTATATATTCCATAGTAGCCAAAGTATGTGCAGAATGCAAGGAGTGTAGTTAGTGTAGATGAGTCATTCAAAATAAGTTGTAGTATTTTATGGTATCTAATTGACAATGCAGCTTGTAACTCAGGGATGCTTTGGACTTATAATTTTGTTTCTGTTTTGCTAAGTACTTGTTGACAATTCCTTCATAGCTTAGATGTTTGGGGAGAGACTGCCAAAAATTTAGAATGGTTAACCCTGGTGTTAGGGATCTTGGAGGAATCTCATAAAGCAGCAGTCCTTTCCCCCTAGTGGATTTGGGAGCTGAAGAAAATGCCTGCTCCCTATGGCCAGGTTGGTTCCATTCGGGAAAAGGGTGTTGCTAAGACAAGACTACCTAATTTATTCTTTCCAAATTTACCCCACCATACCTGAGAAAGACAAAATTTGTTGCAGAGCACTCCCACACATTGGAAACATGAGAAGGGGGCGGGATTATACTCTTATAGCAAACTGTGGTACCTTTTTTCTCTGACTAGAAATGGCAGCAAAGTTTAGGTTGAAGTATATGAAATTGCTGTTTCTGTCAGTTCCAAGTGATTGAATAATCCCTGATTCCAGCAGGCTGGTGCCCCTCTGTGGACATGCTTTAGTACTATTCCTCACAAAACTATCATTTACCAACTCAAGTGCTGGTCTAATCTTAAAGTAAAAGGAGTAGGGGACAAATGGAGATCAAAGGGGGAAGGGTGGTGGTGGCAATTATATAAAAGAAACAGAAAGAATGGAAGAAATAGGAGGAGACAAAAATGAAAAGATAAAATTGAGAAGTGGCTCAGAAATTGTGGCAAATCATATTTTTAAAAGATGGCTGCCACGGCCGGGCATTTTTTAGTGGTGTGTGCCTGTAATCCCAGTACTTGGGAGGCTGAGACAAGAGGATCACAAGTTTGGGGCCAGCAGCAGCAACTTCTTGAGGCCCTCTGAAACTTTGAGACTCCGTTTCAAAATAAAAAATAAAATAGGGTTAGGGATATAGCTCAGAGGTAGAAAGCCCCTGGGTTCAATCCCCAGTACCACAAACACGAAATTGGCCACCATTATTTCTGGCTCCACATGCTCTTTTACAACTTTGCCACTTTCTATCAAGAGGTATAATTTCTGTCTAAATAAATCCCCTTGAATTTAGATGGAACATGTGAATTCCTTGACTAAATGAATGCCATTGTCACTTTCAAGGCCTGGCCACAAAGGGTGACACATCTTCCTCTTGTATGAAATATATGGCTGCCCTTGGAACCCAACTGCCATGCTGGGAGGAATCCCAAATCACATGGAGAGCCCACATGTATGTAGTCCAGCTACCAGTGACGTGGAGTTCCCCTCTAATAATCAGCTCCCAAGCATGCAAGTGGGCCATCAAATGATTGCAGCCCCTAGTCTTTAAGCCACCTCAGCTGATGCCAAGTGGAGAAGAGACAAAATGTCCTTGCTGAGCCCTGCCCAGATTTCTGATTTATGTGTAAAACATTTTCACTCTTTTAAGCCACTAAATGGTTCATTATACAACAGATAACTGTAACAGAGGCCTTTCCCCAAATTTCAGATTATTCAGCTAAATGAAAACAATTCAAAGTAGAATGTAATTTATGGAACTGAATCTGTTTTTATCACATTTACCTGAGTTGCAGCTTATAATAAAGCTGGAACCTTTGGAAATATTCATCTGATGGTTGGCGTAGAAAATAGAAGGATTAGAAATAATAGATAATTGGAGAGGTGCTATAAATAATATTTTAGAGCTCTGTTAAAATTTAGCATGGTAGGCAGAATAATAGCCTTCCAAAAGATGTTCATCTCGTAATTCACCAGAACCTGTGAATATGGTGTCTTACACAGCAAGGGAAAGTTAAGGGTACAGATAAGATTGAGGCTTAAAATCACCTGACCTTCTTCTGGGAAAACTATCCTGGATTATCTGGGTGGACCCAACATAATTGCAGGGGTCTTTGACAGATGGAAGGAGAAGGCAAAAGGAAGGCAGAGGAATGCAGCATGAGAAAGACTCATCTTGTCATTGTTGGCAGTTGAGGAAGGAAGAAGGCACCATGAGCCATGAAATGCAGGCAGCCTTTAGAAGATGAAAAGGGCAAGGAAACAGATGGCATGCAGCCAACACCTTGATTTCAGCCCGGTGGGACCCATTTTGGACCTCTGACCTCCAGAACTGTAAGGTGATAAATCTGTGTTGTTTTAAGCCACCAAGTTTGTGGGAAAGTTTTACAAAAGCAATGGGAAATGAAAGTACTTGACTTCTAGCATATGGCCAGGAAATGAAAAGGTTACACACTCTTGGCACTTAATCCATTTGTTGAATTTCGAGCACAATTTGAAAACGGTAGCAAAAGAGAGGTGTTTGTCTTAATTTGTGAACGAAACTGTTTTTTCTCTTAAATTCTAATCTTGGTGACAGTGGCCCTGCATAAGAAGATACTGTTTGTAATAAATAAGCTTCAGTTGTAGTGGTATTATTATGTATTTCTGTTTAAGGTCTTAGATTCATTCTCTCTCTCTTGTTTTTTGGTACTGGGGATCTGCCACTGAGCTATACCTATAGCCCTTTTTATTTTAAACAGGACCTCCCTACACTGCCCAAGCTGGCTCTAATCTGTAATCCTCCTGCCTCAGCCTTCTGAGTTGCTGGGATTAGAGACATATACCACCACCCCCATTCTATCCTCTCTTTTTTATGCTCCATTTTTATTTCTTTCCCTTCCAAAATATTTTGTGATTTTGTGTAGTGCCTCCTGTTTCATTATTATTTTGTTTATTTCTGTAAAATTTCATGTAATAAAAATGCACAGATGGTAAGTAAAAAGTTGGTTAAATTTTGACAAGCACATACAGCCATAAACAACATCTCAATCAAGGTATAGAACATAACCATCACCTTACAAAGTTATCTCATCTTCATTTCTTATCTATGATCCTCTCTGCCCCTTCCCCCAGGCAGCTACTACTTTGATTTCTAACCCCATATAATTCATTTTGCCTGTTTATGAACTCTGTTGAATGAGAAATCACACAGTATGTACTCTTTGGTGTCTGACTTCTTTCACTCAATCTCATTTCTGAGATTCACTGGAGCTCTTGAATAATCAAGTAGTCATTCCTTTTCTTTGCTAATCAGCATTCTGTTGTATACATACCTGTGATTTGTTTATCCATTCTCCTTTTGATGGGCATTAGAGATGTTTTTATTTTATTTATTTTAGCTATTCTAGCACAAGACCTTTTTAAAATAAATACATAGGAATGAGATTGCTAGTTCATAGGATAGGTATATGTTTAATTTGCTCAGAATCTGACAACGCCTTTTCCACAGAGATAACATTTATCCTTTTACTCACCATGTATGAGAGTTCTGGTTGTCCAGTTTGATTAGCAGTGTCCACACCATTGGTACCTAACACTCTTAGCTCTCATTGAATGGTGATGATGAGTTAGTGCTAGAATGTAGCCTGAAAACTTTTCAATAGAGAGATGTATAGTAGGTGTTGTCTCCATGAATGCAAAAAATAATAATAAGAGAGCTATGGCAAGGAGAAGTAAAGGGAGAAGTGGTACCCAGTAGTGAAACAAAATCATGACTTGGAGTCAAAGAAGCTGGAGTCAGTCCTAGTTCGTTCTGTTTCCTTTGGGAGTTAATTAGCTTTTTTGGATCCTTAATTTTCTCTTTTGCAAAATGAGACTACTACCTCACTGACTTAATACAAATAGCAATAAACTATCCTTCAGTGCACTCTTATTGTGTGCGGAGAATCCTATGCATTATCTCACTTTTTCCTCTTAAAGACCTAGTGAAGTAGATACTGCAATTCTCATTTTACAGGTGAATAAATTGTGTCAAAGACTGTTGTTTACCAATATCTGTTCTTTCCTTATTCCCCCCAATTTACCTGGAACTTGATCACCCCTAATAAAAGTTACAATTCCAAAGCAGCTAGGATTTGTGATCATGTGATGTTTTAACTAATTAGCCACAGGCAGAGGTGTGATTTATGACTTCTAGAAGATGTTTTTGAAGGGTGAGAGAATCCTTTTACTCCTTTCTCTTTCTTACTGGATGGAATGGCAGGAAGGCTGGACCTCTAGCAGCCATTGCACAATGAGATTCAACAACATATTGAGAATAGCAGAGAAACAAGAAAGAAGGAACTTGGTTTCCCATTGTCCTGAATGACTGACTCCTGCACTTTGTTTACGAAATCCAGAAATAAACTCTTATCTTGTTAAGCTACTGTCATTTGTCACTCATGCACAAATATAATCCTAACTAATTCTAAAACAGGCTTAAAGAAGTTGTTAGAAGGCAAATTGAATATTCAAGGTATTACAAATATTAAATTATAACTGTTAAAATCATGGCATAAGTATTTGCTAATTATTAACAAAATATGAAGGTCAGGGAAAGAAGAAGAAGGAACTCTGAAAAAGGAGCTTTTTTTCCTTGCCTGATTCATTCTTTGGCGCTTTATATAACACTGCAACCAAAGTCTGAATTTTTCAAATCAGTTACTTATTCTGTAGATTTTTCCAGGTCTCTTTCTACACTTTTTTATTCTTTCCTTTGTTTCATTGCTTACTAGTATATCTATCAATGAGAATTCACACTAGAAGCTTTTCTTGTTGATAATTCTTCTAAAACCTAGTAAATAGCATATATTCAAATGCAAAGCAATCATTCCTGAATTAAGGCCTTCATGGAGTGAGAATGCTACTAAAGGAGGGGGACTAGCTTCTAATCCTCACTTCCTTCCAACTGTGATTTGGGGAGGCAGAATAAACAGGAAATGGGGTGTAAGGAGGAGGAGTAGCTGGGAGAGACATTTCAAAACAGTTTGCACCTGGTCTACACAAACTTAGAACAAAGTTCTAAAACAAAGGTGCAATCACTCCTTCCCTCCCTTCCTCCCTCCCTTCCTCCCTCCCTCCCTCCCTCCCTCCCTCCCTTCCTTCCTTCCTTCCTTCCTTCCTTCCTTCCTTCCTTCCTTCCTTCCTTCCTCCTTCCTTGTTAGAGTGCAGTGGTATCAGATATAAGAACTCACATGTGGTTTCAAGAATTTCCAGCTTGTAGCAAAGACCAAATGCAGACAAACAATGTAGCAACACCATGAGAGAAAGAATGGGGTTATTCAGGGTTCTGGGAACATGCAGGGAAGTCAAGGAGGCTTCCTGGAAATAATACTTCATTAAGGAAATATTTATTGGGCACCTACTGTGTACCAGGCATTAGAATATGTGCTGGTGATGATAGTGAACACTTTAGTCTATGCCCTCAAATGCTTATAGTCACAGGAAGTAAATAGGAAGGCACAGACAAGTAAATAGGAAATTACAATACAGCCTAAGAAGTGGTACAATGACTGGGTCCAAGGTCAGTTCACAGGATGGGCCCTAAATCAGGCCTGAGAATTAAGAAAAAGTCTATCTATACTGTTCCAAAAGCTTCATCCAAAAGTCTAATCCACAATGCTCCCTAATCAATGGGGTCGAGATGGATCTCTGGGGCTATGTCTGAGAGTCTTAGACCTGGGACAAGCAGAGGATGAGAGATAAGCACAAGATATAAGCAAAAGCAACATTATGAGGAGAATTTTAAAATACACTAATGATCTGCCTCCTTATATGATGTGTCTAGAAGGACACATCGCTTCTATAATATTCCTGCCACATATGTACAACCTAAATTTAATCACGAGGAAACATCAGGCAGATCCACATTGAGTGACGTTCTACAAAATATCTGGCCTATACTTTTCAGAAGTGTCAAAGTCATGAAAGGTAAAGATGAAGGGAACTATTCTAAGATGAAAGAGACTTAGAGACAGAAAAACAGAACGCACTATGATTTTGGAGTTGAAATATCAATATATATATACATATATGTCTTTTGCTACTAAAAACATGATTTGTTAATTGGAAAAATGTGAATTAGGCTTGTATATTAAAATATATTGTAGTGATGTTAATTTCTAATTATGATAATTATGCTGCAGTTATGTAAGTTATTATAATGTCTAGGAAGATATACACTGAAATACGTAAGAGTAAACCGTCATTGTTTTGCAATTTATTCTCAAACAATTCAGAAAGAAATGAGAGAAAGAGAGAGAAGCAAAATGTGATTTTTGGTATAGTTCCTGAAAGTTTTCTATAAATTATTTCAAAGAGAAAGTTTTAACTATGCTAAGCACTTTTGACTTTATCCAAGGATAATAGGCAATGGTGGGCCCTGGGAGTGAGATAGAATAGAAGAAATAAAAGAAATAGAAAAGAGACATAAAAGAAGGAGAAAATGTAACTTTAAATGAAAGCCTTGTGCTAAAAGTTCTTCACTCCCCAAGACAGCCCCCCTACTCCCAAATTTCTGGAAAATTTACATATCTTTGCTCATTCACTTGTTTTCAATACCATGAACTGTTAATTATCCCACCTAGGATTATTTAAGCAGCAGAGATTATCTTTTGGTCAGACAATAGAGGCCACACAAAAGATACAGATAGTCCCAGTACTCAGGAGGTTGAGAAAGGAGGATTGCAGGTTCCACATAAGCCTCAGCAATTTAGCAAGTTTCTCAGCACTTTAGCAAGGCCCTGTTTCAAAATAAAAATAAAATAAGGCCAGGGATTCATCTTGGAGGTAAGAATGTCTCTGGTTTCAATCCCCAGTAACACAAAATGATAATAATAATAATAATAATAATAATAATAATAATAATAGAAGAAAGAAAAAATCCAGAAAGATGACTCTCCAAATGACCAATACAGAAAACTAATTCACTCATCATAATTATCTAGAGCAGTCTTAGCCATCTACCTGTGAATAGTTTCAGCAAAAGTGATACCTATTGATTAGGCAATGAAGGCTCCATTGGGACCCAGAAGATGACCCTAACATCCTAAATAGTCTTATGATTACCTTATGTCTTCTGATTATGAGGACTAATGTCTTCACACACCTTTCCTCCACCCCTCTCCAGACTTCCCTTAAAAGAAGAGCCATGAATCCCCATAGTGCATCTCTTGCTCTTGAGGTAGCCTGCATTTTCCCTTGAATGTGTATTTCTTGCTTTCCCAAACAAACTTCTGTTTATGTCTCTGACTGGCTCCTGCCGAAGTTCTTTTCCATCACATAAGCCAAGGACCTTGCAGGTCCTGAGTTTAATTCCCCTGTCTTCCTGAGTGGGGACACCCTGGACTCTTCATGGAATCTGGCCCTGTGACAGGAGGGTGCTGTGTTTTTGAATGATGCCTCTCACAGCAATGCAGTGAATGTTGCAATTCAGAGAGGACAAGAGAGACAATGGTGGCCTCAAGTAGAGTGGTGGCAGTGGAGGAGGGAAGTGCATAGTTAAATGCAATATTTTTTTTTTGTTTGTTTTTTTGGCGGTACTGGGGATTGAACTCAGGGGCATTCTACCTCCGAGCTATACCCCCAGCCCCATTTTTTATTCTTTATTTTGAAACCGAGTCTCACTAAGTTGCTGAGTGCCTCACTAGGTAGCTGAGGCTGGCCGCGAAGCCGGATCCTCTGGTCTCAGCCTCCCGAATGCTGGGATTACAAGCGTGCGCCACCACGCCTGGCTGTTAAATGCAATATTTAAGAAGTAGAAATTAGAGGACCTGATGAGATATTATGGAGATTATAGAGGAGGAATCAAAGGTAGTATTGGTGCTCTTCCTAGGATGACTGAGTAGATCCATGTCGAATGTATGAGGCAGCACCAGAAGCAAAGGAACAGGTTTTAGAGGGAAAGGTGATTTTTGTTTTAGATAGGACTCCCAAGCTAGTTTTAGCTATAGCCTTCCCCTTCTAAATTTATGACAGCTCCGTCGTTCTGGTTATTCAGGTCCCACAGTTTAGAGATGCTCTTGATTCCACTTTCTCTCATAATACACTTACCAGAAATCATATTGGCTCTGACTTCAGAAAATATCAAATATCTTCCACTTCTCACCATTCCCACTAACGCTGTGCTGTATCAGCCACTACAATATCCCACCTGGATTACTGCCATAGCTTCCCAACGGGTCTCTCTGCATCTATGTTTTCCCTCTCCAGTGGCCAGATGGATGTCATCAAAACAAATTTCATGTCAAAACAAATTTCTTGTCAGTCCTTGGATCCAAACACTGCAATGACTCCTCCTATCTCTCAGTGTAAAAGGCTTCCAAAGGCATCAGGATCCTTCATGGAATAGCTTCTAGCACTGCTCTGATCTTATCTTACATTCTTCTCCTTGGTCACTCTGGTGCTCCTCAAACTTGCCAGAAATGCTTCAGCCTAGGGGTCTTTGCTCTTGCTGTTCTCTCTTCTGAAACACTCTTTTCCCACACATCAATGTAACAGAAAAACTTGAACTGGTAAACAAAATAAAATCATTTCTCACTCTTGTGTAAAGGAGATGTGGAGGTAAGGTGTCCAGGAATGCTGCCGTGTGTCAGTGGTGTGTCGTCAGGCTCTGCGCTCAGATATTTGTGCTTCCATAACCTCAGCATCCCTTTCTAAGAATACTTTATGATACAATGGGGATGCTAGAGCTCCAGAAATTGTTTATGTTTCAAGCTTCCAGCAGGAGGACAGGCAGAAAGAAGCAGAGGAGTACTAAGTGTTTGCCCTCAACTGAGTCACTTCCATTCTAAGTAGGAATCTCAGCCCTTAAACAAGTATTTCTGGGTAGAGATCTTTGCTTACAATTTACTCACAACTTCCAACTTGAGGGCCTTTAGAAGGACTTTGCCTTCTACATTAACAGACCATATTTAGTTGCTAGGAAGGCTGGAAAATGCAATTTTTTTTTCAGGTGGCAACATGCCTAGCCAAAAATTAGAGTTCTGTTACTAAGGAGAAAGGAGAGAATAGATATTGGCGTCAGTAGCTAGCAGTCTTTGCCGCAGACCTCTTGTTTCTGATGTTGATGATCTCACCGTCCCCCTTATCCTCTGCCAGCGTGACCACAGGGCTAGGTGCCACATGGCTCATCTTCAGTGTGGATGATGGGTGGTGGGGAGCCCAGGTTTCAAGCCACACTAGTGAGATAGTATAAAGGACAGACAGGCTAGGAGAGAGGGTATGGATACCCCAGACATAGGAAAGGAAAGAGGAGGAGAAATAAATGCAGGAATCAGGGCTCTGGTTCTTGATGAATCTGAAAGTAAACTGGAGCTTTAGTCTTCCTACTGATGTTTATCCTTTTCTCTTTCCTCTGTAACCATAAACAGTCTGGGTGGTCTGTGTATGGTCTGGCATGACAAAGCCTAGTTGTTCTACTGAGCCAGGGTGTGAAATATGTCCCTCTTCAGAGTCTCTCAGATTTCCCATTTGTTTTTCATCTTCTTTTCAGGGGAGGACATTGGTAATGCTTTCTAGAGATACATATTATTATCCTGTACAAAGTGCATGAAGAGACCCCTAAGTGTCAGAGTGCCTTCTCTTCAGAGTGTTTACTAATGATGACAATAAATTGCAATAATATATTTTCTGAGATGTGAATCTCTTGGGGGCATGGATGTGTATTAAAATAGTCTAAATTATCCATTTTAATAAACTAGCAGTATTAAGGAAGTACAGGAGTTAAAAAGTTTAAACCCAAGAGATCATTTCTTAGATTTTGACATGTCCACAAATACTTTTACAAAACAAGGAAGACAAAATATAGGTAATAATATTATCCCCTAGGAAAGAGTCTTTAGGCACATCTAATGTTCTCCAATAACTAGTTATCTGTGCATGCACAACAGGAGAGCTTTCATTTTTATTATTTTTTAAAAAATTTTCTTTATTTATTATTTAAATCATTTGAAATAATTTAATTATTTCTTTTTAAAGATTACTATGTTCTTCTGTACATTTTTAAATGCTATATTAAACCACACTCACAAATCTAAGGCAAGCCAAATTGCCAAGGGATGATAAATATTACTCAATGAGGAGGCAGCTGACATGTAAATGCTCTTGTTTGACAGTGTGCAGTGGTGGCACGTGTGTTGGAAGTGGGGAGAGGCCCCACTTACAAGGCAACTCCTGAGTTACCAATAGACTGTGTTCTAACTTGGCACAAATCAAAGTTTGTTTGAGTGAGGCGTGGCTGAATAGTTTCTCATTCTTTGTAGGGCTAATGACTAAGCAGGAGGCCCCGGGTGTTTGCTTGTTAAGAAACCCAGGGCACAGGAATCCAATCCCAGCCAACACAAATGATTTATTCTTACATTTCCACCCCATATCAAGATTTACCATGTCAATACCTATTTTGGGGAAGTTTAGGGATCTTTTAAGTGTGGAACACTGGGAGAGGAAAATTGTTCTAAACTTAAAGCCAACAACAATGTGGATACTTGGGAAAATATTTGAAAATGTGTTGAAGATTTAGAAAAAGAAGAAGGAAGAGGATGAAGTCTTGGATACTGGACCATGGAGAAATAGAGATTAAGATGAGACAGCATGACCAGCATAGACGTCAGCTCTGGCAGTAGCAAGGAGACTGTGAGGAGCCAAGCATTGCTGGGCAGGATGAACCTGCTGAGGAGGAGAGGGTGAGAATCACACACACAAAGTCAGAGCCAAGCTCTATACAGCACAGGACAGAGTCAATGTCAACACATCTTTAATCTGGATGATGCTTTTTAGGAAAGTAGAAGTAAAGGTCTTGATATCTGTCTTTTGTATAATCAAATGTATTCCTGTCTCAGCAAGCTAATTCCTTCTCCAAAGATGAGTGATTCTATAAACAGCCCAATTCTGGGACATAATGTTGGGTAGGAATTCTAACCTTTTCTTGATAAAGGTCAGTTACTCGATAACATTTTTTCCCCCATGGAGACTAAGATTTGATGATCATTCCAAGATAAAATAACTGTCTGTATTTGTTGATTCAAAGCATTTTGCCAAAAAAAAATTTCTTCTTTCTATTGAGAAAATGATTTTTTACCTAAGGTATTATTTACAGTAGAAATTCCTTTTCAAGATGGGCCTATGATGAACCTTTCCTTTTCAAGATGAGCCTATGATGGACACCATGTCTTCATAAGGTCATGGCAGTGTGAGCATCACTGTCACATCAGAAAGAAGCTCTTTGATTAGATTTTACTCCTCAACTCAGGTAATAATGGTATCTGTAAGTCAGGGGTAGAGCAATTTATTTATTTTGGCCATTTAAACAACATAATTATCTCTATTCATTCTGGACACTGGTTTTCAAAATGTAGTTCATTCACATATGTTTCCAGCTATTATATTTATATTTGACTCAATTTGATAGGGCAGTGTCATTTTTTTTTAATCATGAAAGTTAAAATGCAAAAAATAAGCCATTTTGCTATTTAAATCTGATATTTTAATCACTCAAGTCAAAGAAGTCAAGTTTCCATTTTCATGGCAGGTATAATTTGCAGATGATTTTCTTGTTTATTTCCATCTGTTCCTAGGGTGAATTAGGGGTTCTACAAAAATCTTCAAACCAAGAGAGTTACTAAGATTCATACTATTAGGCTGACATCAGAAATGTTCCTCCCATAGGTTTTTTTTTTCCCTAAGTTGAAAAGCAGATGGGCTTTTATGACCTTAAAATGATCATCTGAATAAGGGATGTATCTCACTGAGGGATATTGTGTGGGAAGAAATGTGTCAAATACTGAAAGCCCAGATATAAAAAGAGTAATATGATACATGAAATGGCAAAAAAATGATAATCTTAACTGTATGAAAAGGAATGACCCAAGAGATGACCTTATTTAGCCCTTAGGATGAGAATCAATGTGCTCAGCTAGAAGCTTGTTCTGACAATAGTTGTACCCCTTCTCAGCCTCTCATGATGGTTTCAGATTGAAGTGGCATATATTTCCTTCAAAGCTAACTCCATTTGTTCATACTTTTTCCCAAAGCAATTTCTTTCCATTTAAATAAAGTATCCTATGAGAATTAACTTGCATATGATACTTAACTACTTAGTAAACACTAAAGTGTCATAGGAGCATTTAATCTTGCAAAAGGAGAACATAAATCTACCTGAAAATAAAAAATGTAAGAAGTCGTGCTTAATCTTCATCACGCTATAACTAAAATAATAATAATAGTAATAATAATAATGAAGACATGTTAGTATTATAATTCTTATAAGTTAAATAATAATTCTATATATGAAAATAATAGATCCTTCCAATCGAATGCCCTCTGTCCCCAAGATCACTTTGAAGTGAGTTAAAATAACATATGAAATTTTTCTTCTAGAAATGTATGTAGTCTACTATTTACGCATATATTGAAAGCCAGACAATGGAATTCATAAAAGTTTAGAGCTGAAACAAAACTTAGGGATCACCTAGAATATCTTCCATCAACTAGTTTGTAACAGAGGCAAGACTAGAATTTAGGCTTCTCAGCTTCCAGATCTTTGTACTCATCATTGTGCTGAGTTCTTTGTTGTCTTTAAGTTATTTAATTTGCTCAGAAAATTAATACTTTTATCAGTGCATTCAAAAAACTATTCTTTGCGATGAAGTTTTAAATTTTGAGGCTGTTATTTACTAGCTTCTATGAGAAAGGATCACTTTATAGTGTGCATTATAAATAGTTTTAAGGCTAAGAAATAGTTGTCTCTATATCACCCATCTGTTAGGAACTAGCAGAATAGGTCTCTACATTTTACCTTGAGAAGATTTTATTTTCGTTTTATGAATTTTATAAAGTTTTCTTCCTTGGTAACCATGTTGAGTCTCTATATAATCCAAGATTAAATTCCCCAACTCATTGTAGGAACATAAATGTTAAGAGTTTTGGTAGTACAACTTTAAGGAAAATCTAGTGTCTTTTCTTTGTTGTTCTCTTATTCAGATCATAATAAATATTTCATTCCCAATCTAATGGATTTGGCTTGGAGGTACCTTACATAGCCATATTGTGATGTTAGGGTTTGGTTTGTTTTAAAAATTTATAGCAGTTCCAAGCAGAAGTTAGATCTGTTCTCACAACTGCCAATACCGCAGGCCATTTTCTATAAACATCTTCTCAAAGAAAATCAAACACACATTACCCAAAGAACCAGAGACACAGCTGTTTCTGGTTCTGATCTTAAGAGACATCAACTTTTACTTGGCAAAGTGCAAGTGAGAGAGGAATTGATGAAGTCTGATCACCTCTTCCAAGGAGTTCTGCCTGGGGATGGAAAGAATGGAAGAGGATGTCTCTGACATCACTTTCTTATTTAATTCAAAACTTATTTCCCAGATGAGAAAGTAGAAGTAGTGAGAGAATCCATACAATCCAAAATCAGATAAAGCACTATTTATTTTGTCTTTCTTATTTTAAAAATATAAACCTTTGAGTTAAATGTATAGTTACCATATGATCCAACAAGTCCATTTCTAAATATGCATCCTAGAGAACAAAAAACATGTGTCCACAAAAAGGCTTCTGCACAGTTTCCATTTTTCCCTAAAATCCACAAACTGGAATCAACCCAAAGGCCCAAAAATGAAGTATAGTGCAGCATAAAATTGAATAATAATCAATAAAAAGGAACAAACTGGATACATGAAACAATGGGGATGAATCTCCGCATTATGTGGAGCAAAAGAAGACAGAGGTAAAAGAAGGAATAAAGCATTATTCTACTTCTGTGAAGTTCAAAAACAGACAAACTATTTTAGGTTAGAAAAGCTCAGGATAGTGGTTTAGGGACAGGTCATGAGGAAGTTGATTGCAAGCAAGTGCAGGAGATTTTCTGGGTACTGCTATGTCTTGATTTGGAAGAGTAGGCATATCAGTATATTAGGGTCTCTAAACCTTGACACTGCTTATGTTTTAGGGTAGATAATTCTTTTTTGAGGAAGGCTGTCCTGTGTAGGATATTTACCCATTAGATGCCAGTAGTACTCATTTTCCCCTTCTTTCAGTTGTGACAAACAAAAATGTCTCTAGACATTGTCAAATGTCCACTGGGCGGTAAAATCACCTCTAGTGGAGAAGCATTGATGTGGTTCATCAATCCTCATCAAAGTGTACACTCATAATTGACACACTCATTTTATTCTATGTCAATTGTACTTCAATAAAGTAAATAAAACTAAGCCTTTTGGGGTTAAAGAAAAGGGGAAATTTACACTGGAGAAATTTAACACTATTTTAGCCAGGTGACCAAGGTCAACATAAACAATGGTCAATTTAGTGTACCTGTGATAAAATGTGTTGAGAATGATGCTTTATCTCTATGGTCTTCCTCCCAAAAACATACAGTCTCACTCTAACCAGGAGAAAAATAGACAGATCCCTGTAGAGGGGAATTCTACAAACCACATGAGTAGTACTCCTCAAAATTGTCAAGGTCATGGAAGACAAGGCAAATCTGAAACTTTCACAGTTAAAGAGAGCCTAAGGAGACATGATGGCTAAATGAAATGAGGTCTCCTAGATGGGATCTGGAAGCAGAAAAAGAACATTAGGTAAAAACCAAAGAACTCTCAATAAAGAATGGACTTGGGTTACTGATTATGTTTCAATATTGGTTCATAAATGTGACAAATGTACCACACCTGTACAAGCATGGTATAAATTCTAAAAGGGGCCATAATAGGACTTAATTCAATTCAATAAAAATTACTGAGTATTTACTATATGTCAGGCACTGAGTTTGTTATTTGGGACATGAAGAAGGAAGTCCCTGATTTAGAGGATATCATAGTCTTGAAGGAGGACACCATCTGGTATAATGAATAATTTATTATAGAAGTATCAAGGTAGAATATTTTATTTTATAATAGAATATTTTTGCTCCTCACAAAATCAATTACAGTGATTCTGGCCAAGAGAGGGCCAAAGCCTGGATTAAAGTAGTAAAGGACTCTTTCTTTCTTTTTTTATTGACGCCTGTTAACTATACAGAATGGTGGTCTTCATTGGGATATATCAGTACATGCATGTAACCTTATTTAATCTATTTCACTCCCTAATAACCCCATACTCTCTTCTTCTCCCCCTCAATAATCCCTTTCCTATACCCTATTGGTCTCCTTTTTACTTTAATGACATCCCTTCTCTCTTTCTCTGTTTTTTTTCCTACTAGCTCACACATAGAAAAAGCCTACTTGTCTTTCTGAGTCTGACTTATTTTGATTAACATGATGCTTCCCAGCTCTGTCTATTTACCTGCATATTACATACCTTTGTTCTTATTTATGACTGAGTAAAAATTCGTTGTGTATATATACCACATTTTCTTTATCCATACATCTGTTGATGGACACCTAGTTTAGTCCCATAGGATTGGCTACTGTGAATTTTGCTTTGATAAACATGAGTATATATGTATCTTGAAGGTAAGCTGATTTTCATTCTTTGTATGAATACCAAGGAGTAGTATAGCTGGATCATGTGATAGTTCTATTTTTAATTTTTTAAGAAACCTCCATACTGATTTCCATGGTGGCTGTACTAATTCATATTCCCACCAACAGTGTATAGGAGTTCCTTTTTCTTTACATCCTGTCTAGCATTTATTATTATTTGTGTTCTTGATGTTTGCCTTTCTGATTGGAGTGAGATGAAATCTTCGCATAGTTTTGATTTGCATTACTGTGATGGCTAAAGACGTTGAACATTTTAAAAATTTAATTGTTGGCTATTTGTACTTCATCTTTTGAGAAGTATCTGTCCAGTTCTTTTGCCCATTTATTGATGGGTTATTTGGTTTTTAGTGTTGAGTTTTTATATTTCTTTATATATATTCCGGATAGAATTTTGTTGAAGGCTTTTTTTGCATCTATTGAGATGATCATGTTACCGTTGTACCTTTAATGGCCACTGTGGCAGCCAACCACCACAGTAAGTCAATAATCCCCATGTCTTGGTATTCACCTTGTGTAGTTTTTTTTTCCCCAAATGGATATGGCAGACCTGGCTATCCAATAGGACCATGAGGTTTTTGAGGAACGTGATTTCTGAGGCTAGATCCTAGAAGACATGGAAGCTTCCATCTTGTGTCAGTTTCCATTGTGGAGCACTTTCTCTGGGGAAAGACAGTTGCCATGTTGTGGGGACACTCAAGCATCCCTTTGGAGAGATCTACATGGTTAGGAACTGAGGTTTCCTGTCAGTGACCAGTGCTGAAATGTCAACTATGTGAGGGGGCCATCTTGGCAGTGGATCCTCTGGTCTCAATCAGGCCTTCAGATGAATGCAATCTTAGCTGCTGACATCTTGACTATACCCTCATTAGAAACCATGAACCAGAACTACCCAGTCACACTGCTTCCGGATTCCTGACTCACAGAAACTGTACAAGATAATAAATATTAATTTAAAGTTTTAGAGTAACATATACAGCAATACATAACTAATGTAGCAATTATTCTCATCCATACTGTATTTATTTTTGTTCCTTTGCTATTTTGTTTCTATGTTCTCATAGATTTTGTTTGGAACTCCAAGCTTTGACAACAAAATTTTCTTCTTTATAGATATTCTCTAATTCCTTTAAGGCACCTTGTTATATCCCTTATAAAAGTCATGCTCTTAGAGCTGGTGACACTCATAAGGCAGCCCGAAGTTGACTAATAAACCCATGTTATCTGAAACATATAAAATTCATATTTTTGCTGTAAGCAACTGTGTGTGTGCCTGTGTGTTAATAAAAACATTATTTGTATATAGAAATATGTGCTGAAGCCAAGCTAGGCCATATGTGCAGGATATGACTCCATAATGCATGTGCATACACAGACTTATAAAGAAGAGGGATGATGGAAGAGTGAGAAAATGAGAGACTCTGATCCTTAATAACTAGATGCACAAACTCCTAATATTCTGTCTTGGCCCTGGTTTCCTTAACTTCTTTCCAAACGGAGCTTTGGAAGATATATGAGGAACTTCTTACCTAGGTTTGCTTTGGAAAAGTTGCTTTTCTAGATGAATGATTCTCCAAGCATTTGGAATTGATCCAAAGGAGAGGCAATTGTCTACCCCATAATGTGGACTTCTTCATTCCATCTATGCATCTGGCTCCACTGCTTTATAATATAAAGAGTGTCAAGAGGTGGTAAAGAGGAGTCATAAAAAGGTTCTATTCCATGCCTATTGGGAGACAAGAAAGGATAGACTATAAGAACACAGGGTTTCAACAAATATAAGAACTTCTTGTAAGTTTGGGCTAGAAAACTCAGAGATGGGTTTCTGAACAAGGAGTATCTTATCATTCCAGAAGGGTTTTGAGAGGAGCATTTGCAAAAACCTCAGCTGTATGATTTACATTTCCTATCCTATAATTAGGATACTGGATCACAATGACTTCAAAAATATTTCATCAGACTCAGAGTCCATGAAGAGTCCACCTCTTCTCTAAATAATATATTGCTTTCTATTTTATGAGAACCTAGGAGCTTTAATAGTTACCATTTTTATTTTTGATATCTTGTGTAGAGGCTGTCATTATAATGCAAGTTAATTCTGGTTTTCTACATCTTCTTTCTCTTCCTACAATTTCATGAAACATATTTATGCCCAACTTGTATATCTCATGAGTATATAATAAAAGAGTAGTTAACTAAGTTTGCATCAAATAAGTTCAATATGGCTGAGAAGGAGCAGCAATAGAGGTTAAAAGTAACTCCAAATCATGGACTAGGAAGAGGATGAGTACTGAGATAATTTATAGCCAACTGGCAGCTGGAAAGGTAGTGAATTGTTAAGGCCACGATCACAGACCTCTAATTGATGGTTCTACCATCTGTATAGAAACGGTGTGTAAATAAGAACGATTGGTTTTAGCACAGAGCTCAGTATGCCTGTGCGATCTGATCAAGTCACAGAAAAAGATGGAAAAAATCAGTTTAATCCCTAGAGTTTAGATTGTTCAGTCTCCAACTAGTTTAGAATATTTTCTATGCCACGGCTTAATGAATACCTTATCTTTATGACTCAAGTGGAGAAGCTTCTATACGAACGCAGTAACCACAGGACCAGACTTCTACCTAACAATTATTCTTTACTGGCATGTTCAGGTCAAGTCTCTGAAGCACACAAGAAAACAACAATCATAAAAATGACCTGTATGCATTTGTATGGATTCGGCTTCGTCACATTTCCACATTTCTTTAGCTCAGGCTGTATTCAGGGTGCAGCTGTCAAAGGCCCTGTATTTTTTGGTATCTCCCATGTGGCATGCCTTTGGTGATTAAGACGGAAGATTATGATCTACTTAATTTTGTCCTGCTGTTAAGGTCACCATGTGGGTATCTGACACGTGATGATTGGAGAAGGCTGATCAGCTTCACAAGCACCAGGAGGTTTGTGACACCTGCTAGTTAGAAGGAATGGAGAGAGAGCATCTGGTCTCCCCTTACAACCTGTGCAGTGAAAGCTGGGGTTATATAAAAAATCTGTCTTCATCCATCCATATCATGCTATGCTTATAGATGTACATACAGAAATATGATGGTGCCCCCAGGGTCAGACTTCATGGCAAGCAAAGGATCTCCACTGTTGTGTAAGTTCATATTCTTCATGTCTGTGGGTCATGGATGCTTCTCAAAGGTCATATTAGCTTGTTTTTTCCCCTGCTATATTATCTGAAAAACTTTGTTTTTTCCTCAACATTTCTGGATTTCTCTTTATAAAAACACAATATTAATCATAGTAGAACAATGGGAAAATTGCCTAAATTATAAAGCAGAAAATAGTTCCCCATAGAACAACCTCTTGGAAGTAGCCACTGCTAATATTAAATGTGTATAATTTTATATACTAATATTAAATGTGTATAATTTTATATACCGTCTTCATTCAAAATTGAATTTTTACCCTGTCTTTAAATTTTAATTTTAATGCATAATATTCTATAGTATAGAAGTGCTTTGTGAGTAAGCACCTTAGAGTCAAACAGATCCCAATTATGGTCCTCATTCCTCTGGTTTCCAGTTCTGTAAATGGACAAATGATCTAAGTTTCATCATCTATAAAATGGGCATACTATTTGCTACTTTATATAGTTTGTGTAAGGATTAAGTAACATCTATACTTAGTTCCTGTAGATAATAGATGTGAATATTTGTTATCCAGTACTTAATCACTGCCCATTTGTTGGCAATGGAGTCTGTTTCCAATATTTTCTCTCTTTATAATGTTCTGTGTTAGTCTGCACTTAAAATTATTTCCTTAGTATAAATCCCCAGCAATGGAACAAAGGGCATAAATGCTTTACAGCTTGATTGAAATGCCTTTTAGACCACTTATATCTATTTGCCACCCTCCACCAATGTTGTATGACTATGGACATTTGGCTCCATCCTTCAGAGCACTGTCTTCTCTTTGGTAACTTTGCTAATGTAATAGGCAAATAATATCTTATTTAAATATGAATTTTGGTGGTTACCTACTAATATTGAATACTTTCTCACACATTTGTTTTCTTTTGTGAATTGTCTGCCCATCAATCATTATATATCATCAGGTGCCACTTTTGTGCCAGACACTCTACTGGCCATCTCTTCGCCAATCTAAAGCCTATTTTACCAACTTCCTTATTGGGGCCACATTCTTCAGAGTCTAAGATGCTATGTTATACATTCTGGATAAATAAATTCTTATAGTCTGAATTTAAATTTTATATACATGCATGATACTGAGATGGGTATATGGACTCATTACACAAGGCATAAAGATGAGATGAATAATGATATATTAATAACATTTGGGTAGCTAGAAGTAGCTGAAGAATATATAAACCAAACTAAACAATTTTAGCACATGTAAAGCTGGCACACTTGATCCAAATTAAAGTGATGTTCTTAGTGATGTTCTTGGAATTCTCAATTTGAAAAGCTTGTCCTGTATTTGGCAATTAAATAGTAGGTATTTTGTAGTAGCTGCTCACTCATCTGCATACACACCATCCAGGTACATTCTAGATTAAAAGGCCAGCTTTGATTTGGCAACCGAACAGTGGTAGCTTTATCCCCTGTGTAGGTGAATTAGAACTGTCAAATGGCCAACACAGGTATACAAGTTTCTCCTTACTTCCAGTGGTAGGTATAGGCTTTCCCAATATCTTCTAGCAGTCTCAGGGTGTTGCTATTCACAGCGGTGTTTATATTTCCTTCTGGTGCATTGGCACTTTTGGACTTAGCAGGCTATTATTTATTGTCCTCTGCAAAGATGTCACACAGAAAGGAGGAGAGACTAACTCATAGTTATTCTGTCATTTAATGTTTTTATTGAAGTTCACAGCATTCATCAAATTTTCATACATATTAGCACATTGATTCTGGAAGGTATTGAAAGCTGGCACCCCAAATATGCCAGCACAATATCTTGATGAGAAAAAGCTAAGTTTCTGGCTTCAATAGTTGTCTCAGAGAGGGAAAGGCAAGGTCAAGGGTTTATTGAGAATTGGAAGTTTGGTTTAAGGTGGGTCTTTAGATGTAAGAGGGAATCAATTAGGATTGAGTAAGAATTGCCCCGCATCAGTCCAGGAGTGGTGAACAGAGCAACAAGAACATTTTGGAATGAGGGATTTAGGGTGCCAAATGTCTACTGATGCTTTCCATTGCAGAGTTGATAGAACTTTCAGCGCAATCCTGTAATAAACAATCAAGTCATTTGCTTGGGCATGAAAGGCCCAGAAAAGAAAAGTCATACTAATACAGTGGAATTGCAAGTCATGTTTGTGTAGCTGATAAGGTGTGGTTGGAGTTCTCAGTGGGCAGGCTGAGTATGAGGTAGACAGTTTTGTTTCACAGAGGATACGTGGTTACACATCCATTTTTTTCCTTTGTGGTACTGGGAATTGAATCCAGGGGCATTCTACCTCCAAGCTACATTCTCAGTCCTATTTTATTTCTATGTTGAAACAGGGTCTCACTAAGTTGCTGAGGTTAGCCTCAAACCTATGATCCTCCTATATCAGCGTCCCAAGTCCTGAGATTTCAGGCATGTGCCACCATGCCTGGCTATCACATTTCCATTTTCTTTTTTTGGTGTTGTTGTTGACACTGGGGACTGAACCCCAGTGTTCATTCTACTTCCGAGCTACACAACAGTCCTATTTTATTTTATTTTGAAACAAGGTCTTGTTAGGTTGATGAGAATCTCACTACTTGCTGAGACTGTCCTGAAACCTGTGATCCTCCTGTTTCAGCCTCCCAAGTATTAGGGTTACAGGTGTGAACCACCAGGCCTGGCTTTCCATTTTCTAGATGAGGAAATTGAGGCTCAGGAAGATGAAGTGGCTTTTCAAGGACAAACATCCAATTCATAGTATAAAGAGAACTAGCCCTGAGCTCTTTTCCATCTTGTCCATTGAGAACTTTTCCTTTCATGCTATTCATCTTGCCCATTGTGTCAAGTCCTTCTGGGCTTTGTTGAGTTGCTAGAGTAAGAGGATGTTTCTAAATGATTTTAAGGCTTAAGCCACATGGTCTTACTTGAACTGATGATAAAACACTCTGCTGAGAATGTGTTTGTCCAGTGAGTTCAAGGACCCTACACTGTATATTTCAGAGATAACTTGTGGAGAAGAAAAGGGAATTGTGCCCTAAAAGTCTGATGTGACAAATTAAACAATCATATGGCACTGGCTGTTTTATCCACATTATGCAGGGAATAGAAATATTTAGCTGTCTTTTTCTAAATCTTTTCATAGAGATATATTTAGTAGGAGCAAGAAAGAGCCATGGAGGGAGAGTGGGAAAAATTGAGAGAATTATTGGTCTTTCTCTCCCTCTCATTTGTGCAATGCACATCTGGATTTTCTTTAGTTCATTTTCACCTGCCTGACCCCTCGCTCTTCTTAATCCCCATGCCACCTCACCACTTCCTCTTACATACTTCATCTGTGGGTATATCCCATGAAGGTAAAATACTTCAAAAGCAAAAGGCTATGAATAAGATAGCTGGGCATGGTGGTACACACCTATAATTCCAATACTTGGGAGGCTGAGACAGGAGGATCACAGGTTCAAGGTCAGAGTCAGAAACTTAGAGAGGTCTCAGCAACTTAGTGAGACCTTGTTTCCAGATAAAAAATAAAATAAAATAGGACTGGGGGTGTAGCTCAGTGGTACAGCAGCCCTGGGTTTAATACGCAGTTCCAGGGAGGGAAAAGAAAGAGAAGAGAAGAGAGAAGAGGAGAGGAGAGGAGAGGAGAGGAGAGGAGAGGAGAGGAGAGGAGAGGAGAGAAGAGAAAGAAATATGCTGCTGAGGAACTATAAAAAAGTTGATTAAATGTGATATATAATATATTTTTATAAGTCCACAAGTATGTAAACTTCAGATATTCAGAGGTATAGTTGCTTCAACATTGAATCTCCAGTGGGAAGAACACACAATTGATACTCAAAAGTATTTGTTAAAAGACAGAATTAACAAACAAGTGGACTAGTTTGCTTTGGAGGTCAACACCAGGTGCCGGTTTTGTTTTCTTAACTTTGGTCCTGGACATACTGATCAGCACTTATCCTAATGTCAGCAGTGTATGAATCAAGTCATAGGTAGGCAAACAATGAGGTGACATTGGGGATGTCTTTGCTCTGTCTCTGCTGCTAAGAGTGTCACATACAGTTGGAGTTTGGGTAAGGAAAATAAAGACTTGAAGAAGAGGAAGCTTGTATGATCACTAGAATGAATACTTTAACAGAGACTGGAAGAACAAACGTAAAGAGATTTGGGTGACATTTGGAAAGCAGAGCTAGTTTGATTGTAAATGGAATGGACTTTCAACAGGTCAGCAACTTCTAAGCTTTTCTATGAAATTCACTTTAATGTTGTTCTCCACAGAGTAACTTGAAATTAATCCCTGAAATCCCAGATCAGAGACTCAGGCATCAAGACTCAGTTGTAAGCACAGTGCAGCTGAAATCTCTTGTTTTAAAAACTCATCTAAAGGTATGTGTAGAAATGTTATAGATTTCATTAAAATTATTAGCCTTTCAAGTGATATAACAAATATTTGAAAATTTAAATAGTAGGAACATATATATTTATATATATGTATAGAATATCTCCATGTAGATGTTTTACTAAAGACAATGCCACTTCCTATTGGCTGCATGGAAGAACAATTTTCTAGTTGGTTATACTTCTGTTTAATTACCGGTTCAATAATTAGATCTTTGATCTAGTTATAAATTTTAGGGCACATCATTCAGAATGATAATAAATAAAAGTATCTGTTGAATCTAGTTAATTTTAACAGTTATGGGACACCAAGTTAAATATGCAAATATATGCAAAAGCCAAATACAGGAACAAATTGATAAAATTACTAATTGCTTGGCCTTTAAAAATAAAACTACTATGTGGTCAGTGTATATATAAAAATATTGCTACCAGTTATAAACTTTCTTTGTTCCAGGTTTGATACAAGCAGATTTGGGATATAATCTATCACATGTACACATGAAAAGGTGGATTCTTGAAGACAGTGACTGTGTTATTAACCTATTTATTAACCTATCTCTCTCTCTCTCTGGTATTGTGTTTATATATATTTAAAAAGTAAGTTATTTTCATTTGCTTTTTAAGAAAATGTAATCTCAATCTGGACATGGTGGTGCATGCCTATAATTCTAGTATTTGGGAGGCTGAAATAAAGAGGATTGCAGATTTGAGACTAGTCTCAGCAACTTAGTGAGACTCTCAGCAACCTAGTGAGACCATGTTTCAAAACAAACAAACAAAATTAAAAAGAGCTGGGGGTGTAGTTCAGAGGTAGAATGCTCCTGGGTTCAATCCCTATTACCACGCACACACACACACACACACACACACACACACACACACACACACACAATGTAGTCCCAAGATTGACAGACTAATTGAATGACCAGTAGAATAGCACATTTATATATATATATATATACACACATATATATACATATATATGTATATATATACTGGAGATTGAACTCAGGGGCATTCTAATTCTGAACTATATCCTCAGCCATTTTTATTTTGAAACAAGGTCTCCCTAGGTTGCTGAGACTGTTCTCAAATCTATAATCCTCCTGTCTCAACCTCCCAAGTACTGGGATTATAGATGTGCACCACCACCACCTGGCTGAATAGCATGATTTTAATGATTATTTGGTAGTCATAAGGTCCTTGTTGGACAATATAGAAAGGTAAACTCCAGAAATAATTCTACAGTTGAGGAGTTTCATGGCTACTTGAAAATATGTAAAATGTACATATATTAGATCTGTATCAACATAGAATGAGGCACGTGGTAGTAGTATCACCTCTAACCTTGACTTCCTTCTTTTTTCACTTTTATCTGCTATTTGAAAGAAGACCCCTAAAGGCACAGGAGTCAGATTTAGAAATGAACTAAAGCTGGGAGAGGTGATAAGGCTGGAGTGTTGGGTAATATGTTAGATGACAAAATGGAGATCTAAAGACAATGTCCCAGATTGGAATTAGGAAACAAAAGCAACAAGATTAAAACTAACAGATAAATGCAGATTTCTCATTAAAGGTTTGTAATTTAACAGCATGAGTATAAGATGGAGGAGATCTCAGAAATTCTTATGAAAATGACCTAGGGGATTTAATTGGTCCCAAGTTTAATACAAATAATCCAAAAGCAATCCAAAAGCTATCACTCCTTTCGCTATATAAATTACAGAAGGAAGAGTAGCCTGTTTTCCTTCCTCTCACCAGTCTGTACCAAGGGAGGAGTATTGTTTTGGATTCATTGGATTCTGGAACATGATTATGCCACACTTCCCAGTGGGCACAGGCATTGTGTTAACAGATCAGCACTTGAGCATGTCCTTTTTGCTGCTCTCTCTGAAACACTGCTGAAGTAGAAAGGTTAAGGATCTACTCCCTTTTGGGAGTTCCTCTTTATCATTTCTCTGCTATCCAAATGGCAGAAATGATGAGCCAACTCAAGGCCTACCCTCTTGCAGCATATCAGACCAACAAATTTCTTTTTCCTCTTTCCATCCTCCTCCCTTCCTTCCTTCCTTTCTTCCTTCCTTCTTTCCTTCCTTCCTGGTATAAGGGATGGAACCCAGGGGTATTCTACCTCTGAGTACACCCCCATCCCTATTTTATTTTTAATTTGAAACAAGGTCTCACTATGTTGCTGAGGGTCTCACTAAATTGCCAAGTCTGGGCTCGAGCCTGCCATCCTCCTGTCTCAGCCTCCCAAGTACTGGGATTTACAAGCATTTGCCACCATGCCTGGCTTATTTTTTCCCTCTCTGTGAGACTGGAGTATGGTAGGATCCAAAAATTGGAGATAAGAGAAATATTAGCAGGCCACACAACATGTTTTGACCTGAAGGCATTCAGGTTAAGTAACCTAGGAAAACGAGTGCTCCACATGGCTCAGCCTGAATATCAAAATATCTTTTGAGGGGCTTGAGATCTATACTCAGAAAGCAATAAGGATTTATTTCATTTTTACTTTTTTTTTTTTTTTTTTTTTTTTTTTTTTTTTTTTTTTTTTTTTTTTTTTTTTTTTTTTTTTTTTTTTGCGGTACCGGGGATTGAACTCAGGGGCATTCTACCTCCGAGCTATACCCCCAGCCCTATTTTTTATTCTTTATTTTGAAACAGGGTCTCACTAAGTTTCGGAGTGCCTCACTAGGTAGCTGAGGCTGGCCGCGAACCCAGATCCTCCGGTTTCAGCCTCCCGAATGCTGGGATTACAAGCGTGCGCCACCACGCTCGGCTTCATTTTTACTTTCTTTTTATTATTATTTTTTGTGCTTGTTTGTATCTCTTTCAAGTATCTCTGAAGGGAGGATTGCAGTATTTAGAGTTGGATATATACGTTCTTGGATTCTCAGGTCATGATGCCATTCAACAGCACAGTATCCTAATACCTCCACTGTGTCAAGCAGATGGATTGAGGAGACAGTATAAGAGTTAATATCCCTATGCCGGCCATGGTGGTGCACATCTGTAATATCTGTACTTGGGAGACTGAGACAGGAGAATTGCAGGTTCAAAGCCAGCCTCAGCAATGTCAGGAGACTCTTGGCAACCTAGCAAAATCCTGATTCAAAAATAGAAAGTAAAAAGAGCTGGGAGTATATCTCAGAGGTAGGACGCCCCAAATTTCAATCCCTAGTAACACACACACACACACACACACACACACACACACGCACACACACACACACACAAAAGTTAATATCTCTGTGTAATCTAGACATATATTTTTTGATAATATTGTATAACTCTATGTGAGTCTGAACACTCTGTGTGTGTTCAGAATTTAACTTGTCCCTTTGAACTCCTTCCTCTGACTCTCCAATCCTACTACTATTTTAGTGATCTGGAGATTGAACCCAGGGACATTCTGCCTCTGAGCTACATTCCCAGCCCTATTTTATTGTTGTTGGTTTTTTTTTTTGAAACAGGGTCATTCTAGGTTGTTGAGGGTCTCGCTAAGTTGCTGAGGCTGGCCTTGAACCTGCAATCTTCCTATCTCAGCCTCCCAAGTACTGGGTTACAGGCATGCCCCACCACTCCCACTCCTGTCTCTCTTGCCATTATTATTATTATTATTATTATTATTATTATTATTATTGTTATTATTATTATTATTATTATTATTATTATTATTTTGGTACTGGGGATTGAACTCAGGGGCATTCTACCTCCGAGCTACACCCCCCAGTCCTATTTTTTATTCTTTATTTTGAAACAAGGTCTCACTAAGTTGCAGAGTGCCTCACTAAGTAGCTGAGGCTGGCTGTGAATCCGGAGCCTCCTGTCTCAGCCTCCTAAGTACTGGGATTACAAGTGTGCGTCACCACGCCCGGCTCTTGCCACTAATTTATAAATGTATGCTTGCTGCTATTTGAATATTCCTTGTTCAATGAAGACATCACTATCTACTTTGTTGCCTGGCTCCTCTAACTTCCCCATTTAGTTGGCCATCAAATCTTGTCATAAAAATTCTTTTGAACATGTCTATTCTTTGTTATTCAATTTGCCATTACTATTTGTCACTTGGATTATTTTCAGTCATGACTTATGTTTTCATTCTTGCCACAATGTTTGGCATGTAGTTACTGATTATGGAAAATATCACTTTCATATTTACCTTCAAAGTTGAATGGAACGCTAAATTTATTTA
The DNA here is from genome assembly GCA_004027655.1 of Graphiurus murinus. Lineage (NCBI taxonomy): Eukaryota > Metazoa > Chordata > Mammalia > Rodentia > Gliridae > Graphiurus > Graphiurus murinus. The sequence goes on from PVLC010001064.1 coordinate 100,095, forward strand.
TTTTTGGTTTCTTTTGATATCAAACAGGCATATTTTCATTAGTATAAGGTAGAACATACAACAGATTGATTTCAACTATGGAGTAAATCACTTCATAATTCTTTGAGTTCTTCATCATTGGGCTTATTCCAGAAGGGACTGAATAGGCATTGGGGAAGGGTGCTGTTAAAAGGAATCTGGTAGCTGGGTGTGGTGGTGCACACATTTAATCCTAGTACTTGAGAGGCTGAGTCAGGAGGATTGCAGGTTCAAGCCAGCCTGAGCAACATAGTAAGAATCTTAGCAACCTAGAGAGATCTTGTTTCCAAATAAAAAGTAAAATGATTTGGATGTTTAGCTCAGTGGTAGAATGCCCCTGAGTTCAATCTCCAGTATCACACACAAAAAAATGAACCTGCTTTTGCTAACATGCCAGACAATATATTTTTTAACTATAAGATTTGATGATTTGTGTGTTAATTTTAAATGTTTATTCAAAGTCCAAAATATTAATAGCATTTGTCCTGACTGGTAAAATTAGAGATAAGATTTTCTACTTATGGCGTTTTTGCATTTTAAAAGTTTTTCAAAATAGAAGTTTATTACTCTCAAAATAAGAATAGTTTAATTGTGAAGTAATACAAAGGTGATTTACTTCTATTTTGTATAACTAATATGCACCAATTAAAATGATAAAAGAGAACATTTTCATCTCCTTTGAATGTGAACATAACCTTTTATTATATATCTCAAAGAAACATTTTTGTTATCATATATATGTCAACTGTTAGTTTGCTCTAGGTCTTACTGTATGTGACAGTACCTTAAACAAGCTGAAAGTATTGTTCACTTTATGTAAAAGAAGTTTGCATGCAGGCAGCTAGAGGTGGTAGGGTGGCTTCACAATGTCAGGAACCAATACTCCTTTACCTTGTTCAGCTATGTGTGGCTTCAATTCCTGAGGTTACTTCATGGGATATGGGGAAAAATTAGGGCCTTGATTTAAAGATCTTCCCAGAAATATCAGACAACACTTCTATAGAAATGTCCATAATGTCATACCAAGCTACTGTCTGATATTTCTGGGAAGATCTTTAAATCAAATAGGTGTGCCCCTGTTATTCTCCTTTCTCTTTCCTGCTGTTCAGAAAATATATGTAAGGCTGGCATTCAGTAGCCATTTTGGATCATGAAGTAACCTCAGGAATTGAAGCCACACATAGCTTGTTTAAGGTACTGTCACATACAGTAAGACCTAGAGCAAACTAACAAAGAAACTATGGCCAGCAGCATTTCCTTAATGATTCTATATTATGCTTACCTTTAGTCAATATGTATAACAGCAGCTATTAGCTTCCCAATATCCGTTCTCTGGTTCTTCATTAAAAACAAGGCTTGTTTGCTAATAGTTTTAGGAACTTTTCTTTCCTAAAGTTTTTTCAGGAATTTCTTGCCAATAGTTTTAGAAACTTTCTATTGTGCTTCATTTATTTAGACCAGTCAACACTTATTTATTATAAAACTATTTGCATTATTTTTTTCTTTCATAAAATGCACCTATACTTTCTCTATGAGGTTGTAATAAGTACTAAATGAGATGATATATGAAAAAACTTGAATGAGCATCTGACATATATTAAGTGCTCAATACATGTAGCTGTCACCTGATTAATATTACTATTTGTGAAAGAATACAAGTGGCATTGAAGACATAGTTTCTGTCTTAAGTCCCTTCTCTTCTGGCAGAGAAGATAAGGTTACATAGCCATGAAATAACTACAGAATGAGTGTGCAGTTAAAAGTGAGATGTTGTGGAGCAGAGGGCATAATTTGTAAGAATTTAAAGACTGAAAAAGTGTATGTGTATGTGTGTGCACGTGTGTGTGTGTGTGTGAGAGAGAGAGAGAGAGAGAGAGGAATATCTGACAAATTCTTAAGGCTTTAGATTTCGTGATAACATCTTAATTTTCTCATTTTCTTGGTCACATAATTTGATTACATCTCTCAGAGGGTTTGATCTCATCAGAGAGCCTATACCATCTCAAGCTGGTAAAGATTTTTCTGATTCTTAAATGTTGCAGGAGAGCAGACACATGCTCCCCAGTTTTCTTTTGTGCCCATTTTTTGAAATTATCAGTATTAGCTTTTTTTTAGAGTAAAAGCTCATGAATTAAAGTAATTTTTCCCCTTAGTTTAAGAATATGGTACCTACTTAAAATTGCATCAATTGAATGAACAACAACACTGGTAAGGGTGAAAATGGATAACCTATTAGAACAGATATTTTCTGCTATTTTTTTGAGAAGGGAAATCTTTCCTAGCATTGAATACTATTTTATGCAATACATTTGCTAAGAGAATTCAAAAGAAGAGATCGGCCCATTGTCCTTCATTCCAGCAGTATTGAAGGCCCAATTTCGTCTTTTGAGGCTCTTAAAGAGCATACTACATAAAAAGGAATGGACTGCTCTCTATTCAACCATAGCTGGAATAGCAATACCAATCATTATACTGTTATCTATTTGAAAAATGTGGATTTTACTTGGAGATGGTATTTATTGAAGCCTGCAAGAAATCCGTTTTCTATCTACCTGGCAAGAGCAATTTGAAATGGAAAAATTCAAGCTCAGAAATCCAGTTGAAATTTGACCTTCTCTATATTGCCATGGATTTTGGTATGATGATATATGCAGGAGTGGGGGTGGGGTGTCCATCGGCTTCCAATCCTGTGCTGTTTGTCTCCTGCTGCACAATAGGGCAATCTAAGAGAAACCTTCTCCAGCTTTATTAAAACGGGGAGGGCGTGGGATACTGGGGCTGATGCACTTAAAATGCGCTTTGAAGCATCATGGAAATTTTGCAAAAGACTTTTTATGTAGCAACAATTCTATTGATAGAGTCAATGAGAGTTTTGTCTGTGCAAGAACTGCAGGATGGGACCTCAAGTCACATGCATTCAAAATTATTCTCCCTTTGTTGGATATCACAAAGGATATTTTCCCATGAAAACAAGATCTTTTGTTTCTTATGAATTCATTCTAATTGTGAAGCTGGCTGATAGGGTTACTGCATGTTCTTCTCTCGAGCTGGCAGGTGGCCTGGGGGAGCTGGTGAAATGGGCTCAATCATCTATTAAGGTTTTTCCTGGTCTTAATGTCATTCACTTCTCATCTGAAACCATAGTTCTTGATGTTCATTTCCAAAGGAGATAACTGTAAGGTCACAGAGACTGATTTATTCCTGTTTGGCTTGAAAAGGTATCAGGCAAAGATATCCCTGCCTTCCTGGTTTCCCTATGTTTTTGCAAATGTGTATGATTAACAGAAAAATACACAGAAAAATATACAGGAAGTGAAAGTTGAGACAAGTTAAAGCAATTTTCAAAAGAACTTATTAAATACTTCATTGCATATGCTAGGTTCTGTGCAGAAATAAAACAAAGACAGCTTCCTTTTTTTGAGGATTCACATTCAAGCCAGTCACTGTGCTGTGTGAAAGCACGTGACAGCAGTTTGGCAAACATCTGTGTCCATGATCTGTAGAAAATCTGTGCTAAATACTGAGGATTCAGTACAGGTAAGACCTAGGGTTGGCCCCCAAGAAACTCATGCAGAAGAAAATGCTATGTAACGATGTAGCAGTGCTCCAGCAAAAAGATGAATTTAAAAGTGCAAAAGGAACTCAGATGAAATGAAATTCAGCATGTTATAACAAAACCCAGTACTCTTTATAATTATTATACACTAATAAAAATTTTTAAAAAAGAAGTGAGAGGGTGAAGGCTATGCCAAGTTGCCAGATGGGGCAGAGAATGTGAACCTCACTAAACAGTAACAGTGACTGTGCCTGCCCATGCACAATCACATGACCACCAAACTTCCAGAGAACAGTTATATGAAGGTGAGAGGAATGGGAGCCATCCATTTGTTTTATATCTTTGATCTTGAGTATGTCTTTTTTTCAGTACTGGGGATTGAAATCAGGGGCGCTCAACCACTAAGCTATATCCCCAGACATTTTTATTTTTTGTGAGACAGGAAATTGACCTCGAACCTGTGATCTTGTATTGGCCTTCCAAGTACTGGGATTATAGGCATGCACCACCATGCTCAGATTGAGGACATCTTTTGTACCTTTTTTTTGTTGCCCCCATCAGCATTAGTTAATATTTTATTAAACTCCTAACCTGGACTGGCCTTTGAGGTCCAGTAGAGCTCATCTATGGTGGCTTTTAGGGGGTAAAATATGGTCGCAGAAACATGGCTGGAGAATATTACTCATGGACATACATTGTATTACCTTTGGTTCTAGAAAAGAGGACTGTGGGACGTGGATATGAGTTGTTTACTTGGTTGTAGAAGGATAGATTTTCCCCCTTTCTGGTGAGAATAATTCATGAAACCCCAACTAACAAGAATGAGAGAGGAAAGCTCAGGTAGAGCATAGGGTTAAGGGCAACAGGATCATTTGGACATTGTTAAGCATGATTTAATTGTAAGTTATTTAAGGACAAGGGTCCACTGTTGTGAGGGAGGCAGAGAGGGTGCTGCCCTGGAACACATGGTACACTGACCATGGTATCACATGGAAAACAGATACATGGGCTAAGAAGAAACTGTATCCAAAGAGGAATAAGAAAAAGATGGGAAGGGCATGTGATGTAATAATCAGAGATGGATTGCATTCACAATTAGGACTTCTAGTAAAGTCTGGATTGCAAAGAGAGAAAACTCTTGCTCTATATCTATCAAGCAGTATGGACATGAGAAAGTCAAGGTCTTGAGACCACATTGACTGTTTGTTATGCTGCTTCATCAGACCACAGTAGCCTGAGTTGCACATTAACCTACAAACAAAAAGCCAAATTGACTGATTGGTATCGTGAAAAGAAGGTTTTTCTTTTTCATGTGCTGTTTTGAAGAGGGTATAACAAACTCAAGTGACTCCCATGCAGCCCTTCAGTAGAAAGGGACTCAGTATCTGAAGGAGGATCTTGAAGCGTTTTCCTCCTCTATTCCTATTCCCTCCCCTTTACCAACTCTAAACATCTTTAAGTACCTAGAAAAATGTATAGGAAGAGCAGTCGAGGGAGGAGTGGGAAGTTTGTCTTGATTGTTCTTTGTCAAAGCTGTAGATATGTCAGGCATGGTGGCGCACGCCTGTTATCCCAGTACTTGCGAGGCTGAGACAAGAATATCACAGGTTCAAAGCCAGTCTCAGCAACTTAGTGAGGCTTTTAGCAACTTAGTGAGACCCTATTTCAAAATTTAAAAAATAAAATAGGAATAAAAAAGGACTGGGGTATAATCCAAAGGTAGAAGGCCCCTGAGTTCCATCTCAAAACCCCAAAACAAAACCAAACCAAAACCAAACCAAACCAAACCAAACCAAACAAAAAAGGCATTAATTGTACCAAGGCCTCACAGAAGGATCTCTTTCTTGCTCGAGTGTCTGAGGATTTTGCTCAGGACCATTTCTTTGACACTCTCCTCAACATAACCATAATGTGTCTTCTTCCTCTTACCTTATTGCGGCTGTGTGCAACCCTTATTTTGACACATACCAGAAGCAGAGCTAGCAGATACATTTTCTTAATTCCATCATTTTGGATTAGTATCTCCATAAGTAGACTAATAAAGGTTTCATAAAAGACAGAACTCCACAGATTTAGTCAAGGCCCAAAACTTCAGCAGATCAAGTCTACCATAATTCCTTTTAAAATCCCCACTGATGCTGGGCGTGGTGGCACAGGCTTGTAATCCCAGCATTTGGGAGGCTGAGACCAGAGGATCCAGGTCCGCGGCCAGCCTCAGCTACCTAGTGAGACACTCCACAACTTAGTGAGACCCTGTTTCAAAAAAATAAAGAATAAAAAATAGGGCTGGGGTATAGCTCAAAGGGAGAATGCACCTGAGTTCAATCCCCAGTACCGCAAAAAAAAAAAAAAAAAAAAAATCCCCACTGATACAAAGCAGGGCTCTCAGTTGCATAGCCACCAACTAGAGAAAGGACTATGGATCTTTCAGAAATGTGAATGTAAGCTGGGCATGATAATACATGCCCATAATACCAGTATTTGAGGTGCTGAAACAGGAGGATTGCAGATTTGAGGCCTGCCTCAGCAACAGAGCAAGACCCCATTTCAAAATAAAAAATAAAAAGAGCAGAGAGTGTATCTCAGAGGTAGAATGTCCCTAAGTTCAATCCTCAGTAGAGAGAGAGAGAGAGAGAGAGAGAGGAATCTAGTAGTGGTTGGCACAGAATAGGTTCTCTGTGTTTGAGTAACTGGATGTACTATTATCAAAAGGCTTTTTAGATTTAAAATCTTGCAAACTGCCTGGTTACTACAATGCTATAGAAGACAACGCAATAAAAGATTTAACTGATTTGTTGATAGACTACCACTAGCTTGTGCTTTCAGCCATGTGGGAACTGGCTCATATTGGCTCTTAATAGCTATTTGTTAAATTTTTGAGAGTAGCTTGGAATTGGCAATGATGGGAGTATTTACATTACAAAAATTAGCAAATGATACAAATCAGGTCTTTTTTTTCCTTCAGAGAGCTGGTTGTTAAACATTGACTAACATACCACGGCTTGACTTCATTCAGAAACTACTAACTACAAAAACAACATGGGTGAATTTCACAGACACTGTTTCACAGAGGGGCCAGGCCCAAGTATCTCCTTCTGTATGAACCATTTATATGAAATTATAGAACTGGCAAACTAATTTATGGTGAAATGAAAACTAGGATAGGGCTACTTCTGGAGGAGGGTACTAACTGTGAAGATGTATGCAAATATTCTGAGGTGATGGAAATATTCTATACCTTAGTATGGGTGTGGGTTGTAATAGGTACATATATTTGTAAAAACTTACCTAATTTTTCAGTCTAGTTTAGTGTACACACATTTTACCTATGATAAAAAAAACTGTAAAGAAGTATTGAACCCCATTCATAGGTTTGTTTTGTGTAACTGTAAGAGTTAGCAATTTTGAAATTATTTCTATATTCTAGGTTTGGGCAAATGAGTAAAATACTAAGGGTAATATGAGCCGGGTTTCTCACTGTTGCAGTAAAAAAAGTCTGCAGGTAGGGAATCAACTTAATTGTATTACAATTTATGAAACAATCTCACTGATGGGGATGGGGTTGCTAACATAAGTAACTTAGGAAATGATTTATATTCCATAAGACAAAAGGCAAGAGGAACTGCACATAAGCACAGTATCCATGCAGGTTCAGATGAACAA